>JACVRA010000099.1:278-222425 GCA_019828545.1 Paracamarosporium sp. OC-R06-R3 | reverse complement strand
ACGACGTGCATTGACTGCCAAGACACGGTACTCGAATAGGCAACATGACGTAAGGTTAAGTTTCGAATGGATACACAACAACGACCATAACATAGTCACATGAATTGATAGTAGCGGAAAGTATGGAAATTGATTCGACGCACGTTGTCTGCACTTCGGCCACAGTGATACAGTAATCTCATGCACGTCGACTGGAATAGCAGTGGGGAAACATCACCTGGCGTTGTTGGAGGGTGTGACTTCCGCATTACCACCTTTCAACAGCAATATTTAACACCAGATCTTCTTCTACAGTGCCACTGAAGTAGTAAACAAAAAAAGGCGCGTGATATGACACACGCACTCAACGGAGGCCGCGCAGATCACTTTTGCGGAGATTGCGCTTATCGGACACCGCCCAATACTCCGACGGAACGCCTGGGGCCGTTCTGTTTTGCAACACAGCACAACGAGACACTTGCAGACTAGGTGAGACGTGTACGTAATAAAATAAATCATGAGAAGCCAGTATGAACATTTGTAATGACTAAGCCTACAGGGCATGCCATCTTCATGGATGACATTTTTCATATAGTGAAGTAGAATGTAAAGTCCGAATCCATCTATCCAGCACCAATGCAAAACCCATATGCAAATCATATCTTAAAATTCAACAGCCAAGCAATGATGTGCGCTTACTGTGGCCAAACAAAAACAGAGGCCTGCGTGGGCCTGGCACGCTTCTCCAACGTGGTCTTGGTGCAGCTCGTGGTCGCAGCCTGACTTACTGCGGTAACGCTGGGAGTGGGTGCTTCGGAGGATGGACCCTCGGCACCAGGACCGCCTTGGTAGCCATCGCCTGTGCCAGGAGCGGCAGGCGGGGCGGTTTCGCTAGGGTTCTCGACAGTCTGGATGGAGTAAATGCCTGAAGCTTCAGCATCGCCCGTTGGGTATGTTCCGGATGGAGTGACGGCCGGAGCGTCACCTGTCGGAATGGAAATGGAAGGCTCCTCCGCGGCGGCGGTGGTAGAAGGTGCTTCGCCCTCGCCGTTGCTGTAGCCATTGCCTGAAGGCTCAGCTGGGGCAGCATCGCTAGTTGGGACGATGTCTGCTGATGAGTAGATGCCTGAAGGCTCCTCACCACCGGTTGGGTATGAGCCCGTAGGAGTGACCGCTGGAGCATCGCCAGTGGGAATGGAGATGGAGGGCTCCTCAGGTGAAATGGTCGATGAGGCTTCTACGTCCGAGCTGACTTCACCCTCACCAGAGCCGTAGGAGCCGGAGGGCTCAGCAGGGGCAGCAGTAGTTGAAGCTTCAATGTCCGAGCTAACCTCACCCTCTCCAGTACCATACGAGCCAGATGGCTCAGCGGGTGCAGCAGTGGTAGAGGCAATGTCTGAGCTGACTTCACCCTCGCCGGTGCCGTAAGAGCCAGAAGGTTCCGCAGGCGCAGCGGTGGTCGAAGCCTCAACATCGGAGCTTACCTCGCCTTCGCCAGTTCCGTAAGAGCCAGACGGCTCTGCAGGTGCCGCAGTGGTAGAGGCCACAATTTCTGAGCTGACCTCGCCGTTGCCAGTACCGTAACCTGATGAAGGCTCAGGGACAGGGGTCGGGACATCGACGATCGTAGAGTTAGATCCAGATTCGCCAGTGCCATAAGAACCCGAAGGCCCAGGGACGGGAGTAGGGGTATCGACGACTGTGGAGTTGGATCCAGATTCACCAGTGCCGTAACCCGATGATGGCTCAGGGACAGGAGTAGGGGTGTCGACGATCGTGGAGCCAGAGTCACCATTGCTGTAAGAACCCGAAGGCTCAATTGGTGAAGCGGTTTCAGTGGGCATAACAGCAGTTCCAGGAGCATAGCCAGTTGGGACAGCTCCAGATGCGGTTCCAGGGAAGGGGTTGGTTCCGTTTCCTGCGGCGTAGGATGGCAGGGGTTGAGCAGGATCGTAAGGCCTGTGCGTTGGGACAAGAGGGCCGGGGGTCGAGATTGCAACGTCTGAAGTGGTTGGCACATCAGACTCCTCGGGCTCTTCTTCTTCGGGCTCTTCGATTTCAGTTGGATCCTCTTCATCAGCAGGCTCTTCTTCGTCAGTAGGTTCTTCCTCGTCAGTAGGTTCTTCCTCGTCAGCAGGTTCTTCCTCATCAGCAGGTTCTTCCTCATCAGCAGGTTCCTCCTCATCAGTAGGCTCTTCCTCATCAGTGGGCTCTTCCTCGTCAGTAGGTTCTTCCTCATCAGTAGGTTCCTCCTCGTCAGTAGGCTCTTCCTCATCAGTAGGTTCTTCCTCATCAGTAGGTTCTTCCTCATCAGTAGGTTCTTCCTCATCAGCAGGTTCCTCCTCGTCAGTAGGCTCTTCCTCATCAGTAGGCTCTTCCTCATCAGTAGGCTCTTCCTCATCAGTAGGCTCTTCCTCGTCAGTAGGCTCTTCTTCCTCGTCTGCAGGCGCCTCAGCATCCGATGTAGGCGTGGGCTCAGACCCGGAGCCCTCCGTTTTCGAAGGAACAGAGTCGGGGTAGTGCGTCTTATAATACTCAGCATTGTAAGTGCCAATGTTAATAGGCATCCTCTTGAATAGGCCAGATAGACCAGGAATCTTGTCCAGGAGGCCGGAAGCCTCAGTCGGAACCGCAGTCGGGATGGCAGGCAGCTCGGCCGCGATAGAAGAGATGGGCAGGTTGGACGCGATAGCTGCAACGTCCGACACACTGGGAACATCGCTAGCCGCGGGCGTCCCAATGTGGAGAGGGAGTTTGTCAGTGAGCTGGCCGATCTCGTACAGGGCGCCATCCACGGCAGCGGATCCTCCCCAGACGTTCTTGTCTGCAATGCACTGTCCGATAATGGCAGTAAGAACGCGGTGGCAGACCTCGGAGGAAATCTTGGTGACGGCGTCAGGAAGTGTGATTTGGAAGTGCACTGGGTCGGCGTCAAGACCGAGAAGCTGGGCGATGCCATCCGCATCAGGAATGAAGTTCTCGGGGTGATCGCAGACCTGGTCGACGGTGCTCTTAATGATGGAGTCCATGGCACTGGTCATCTCCTGGCCAAGACCGGGAATAGGAATCGACTTTTCCGCACAGCGGATGTCATCAGAGGCTGCAGCGAGCCCCAGAAGGGCCGCAAACACGAAGGTCGTTTGAGGAGCCTTCATGTTTTCGGTGTGGCAGCAAGTTCAAAATCAACAGCAATAAAGAACGTGCACGAAGCTTGCAAGTGCACAAGGTATAACGAACAAAAAGAGTGTAAAAGACCGAAATCGGTCAAATGAGTGACAGAGAAAAGAATGAATGAATGAAGACAGCCAAGTGCTTCTAGGGTGGAAATAGATGCGTGCAGCAATCATATATGTAGGTAGGAGGCTCAGGGCGAGGCCTTCGATCCTGGCCGATGGATGGCCTGAACCGGAGTAGTGCTTCGCCCGCCGGAGAGTGAGATTTTGCTCTACGGAGAAGCATCGATGTTTCAAGCGTTGCGGCCACTAGCGAAACACCACCTTCCATTGCAAGGGAAAGGCGTATGAGGTAATGAGGTAATGAGGATTCAGTGCTCCACATACTGTTCAGAACTCCGGTCGCACGTCGTGTGATGGGTGGCTTTACTGTGCAAGGCCATTTTTAAAGCTTGGGCGGCGCGAAATGCTCCAGCTTGCCAGGGAGCATGCAGCGACTTCTGTAGATATGCATCAATGCCGTATCATTAGCGACTGATTCAGGCCAAAGGCGTTTTTTTCGAGAGGAAGGGTAAAGGCATGCAGCTTGTGCTGCGATGGAGATTTGCTGGAGAGGCGCAGCCATCCAGCTCGCCCGCCCCAGGATCGTCGGACGGAGATCAAGGTACGGTAGACCGGAATAGGTTAAAGCGCTTGTCTCTTCCCCGATCTTCCATCACAACAATACTATATTCTCCATCGTTCCGTGCGATCTGCGACCGAACAATTTGAGGATTACGATTACAGTGTAGTTCTCCATTCATTCTGGAAGCACATTCGCGTCCCGCACAGACTTCAACGTTACTTCGGATAGTCCTCACACATCTATCTCCAGCGCCCGGAATCCCAGGAACCTGAAACTTTTCGAGGTAAATTAGCTTCTCGCCTTTCGTGCTTAGCTTCAGTGCTGCCATTTGAATCGGACAGACTAACGGATGCATCTGAGATACATGTATATCCATATTTATGGTGGTAGCTCATGGACCGGTTCACTTCTCGTTTGGCTGTATATTTCTTTCGGTGGTTCCGGTGCGGCTGCTTCCACCACATTGGTTCGTCCTGCATCGAGCTCTCCCGGGGCTGTCTGCGCGGATAGGCTTCCTGGATTTCCTGAATTTCTCTTTCTTCGCTTGAGAAGTAGCAACCCAAGCGCTATAGCAGCAAGGGCGCCAATTGCCACTCCAACACCAATACCGGCTTTTGCTCCCGTCGATAAACCTGCAGCAGCAGCTGATGAGGTTGATGGTGAGGCCGATGGTGATGTTGTGGAAGTAGATGTCGCCACCGAATTAGAGGAATCGGTCTGTGATGTCGACGTCTCTCGCGAAGCGGCAGCCAGAACTTCTTCATCTGATTCCTGCCACATTACTATCACACCATCCCCTATCACAACCGATGGTGTAGGAAGTGTGCTTGTGGACACTGGCAAGTCCCAATCACCAGGGCCTTTCAGCGTAGGGTAGATATACGGGACGACCTGGTCCTGTGTGAAGGCGGATGAGCATTTATGGCCGTGACCGAGTGGGCTGACCGAAGCATAGCCTCTGACAAGTTATTAAATTTCTAATGCTCTTTGTCTTCGGGTAGGCGGCATTTACTTACGAAGGACAACATAAAGCTGCGGAAGTATCTTGGCCCAAAGATATATCCTCGCTGAAGCCAAGGACGGTTTTCGCATATGTTCGAACTTGATTCCACCCTGAAGGGCATATCGCAGGACTGTCTGTGAGAGGTCAGTCGACCAGGTAAAAGGCAGGCGAAAGTGAGGCGCACAATAGTATAAGCCCCAATGTGCACTCTGAAGGCTCTGGCTCGACACGGTTCCGAGAGGAAAGCACGCGGGATCAAAATAATTGAACTGGCCCTGATGGCCAAAATAGAGGTTTTGCTTGGGGCCCAGAGTGGGGGTCGCCAGACATGATGCCGGAGGGACAAACGCAGTCGTTATAGGGCCACGATTCCTAGGGGTGTATTGTGAAGACGCGGTGAACAAGGTTTTAGATGACGATTTCGCCATGACTCGTTGACTGCTTGCGTCATCTAGAGGCAGTAGGGCGTTGAACGGGAAGACATGGGAAACAGAGACGGAAGGATTATAAGGGACTGCAGAGCTGAGTTTTTTGTGAAACACTGGGGCACACAAGGATGGTTAGCTGGGACACATAGCGCGCCCATGGCAAAAGGAGCTTGTCCATTGAGGCAAAACCAAAAGGCGGTAGTAGTACAGCTCATCAAGGATTAGATTGCACGAAAAGCCAGTGAGGACCCGAGGATGAGTAGGGTTTAGTTATGGGGCTTCTTGGCCGTTGAACACGGACCTGATGGACTGGACGCCTGAAGCTGCTGAAGACAGACAAAGAAACTGCACAACAGGTGTCGACTCGAGAGAGGCTCATGGCCGTGGTTGCTACTATGGGCGAGAAAGGTGAGGCCATTGAGGATGGATGAGGCGCGAAGTCGAACGCGCTCTGACATGTGATATGCGATGTGACCACGTGGTGCGCAAACAGAACCGGCCAATCTCCAGCAATTAGAATCGACTGCTGGAATGGCAAGGAGACTAGATCGAAGAGCGCTAGCAAAAGGAGCATCGCAGGTAAGGTAGGCTAACAATACAGCCATGTCTTGGCGTGCGTGACGCATGAGTTCGTGGGACGCCCGCGCTATTTTTCGACGGGGTGAGCTCTGGCGGGGTTGCGACAAAAGTTCCACCACGACAATCACGCGCCTTTTCGTACGCCCTCTCTGCACCGTCAATTGCACGCGCTTCACCATAGGTCGCAAACACAAACCCCACCGCCAGCAGCCGCAGCAGGGCAGGAACTGGCGCAACCAAGAGAAGGGCCGCAACAGCAACAGAGGCAAGGTTGGGAGGCACCGCAAGATGGGCCAGGATGAGTCGCGCATGGTGGATGAGAAGACGCCCCCGCAGACGCTGAAGAGCCGCACGCTCGAGGCTGTCGCCGAGTTCATCAGGGATGGACGGGCGCGGCGCGTTGTGGTCATGGTAGGCGCATCAATCGTGCACACCTCTGCTCTAGCAAGATGCTGACCGGCGCGCAGACTGGCGCAGGCATCAGCACATCGGCCGGCATACCAGACTTCCGATCACCAGAGACGGGCCTCTACGCAAATCTCGCGCGCCTCAATCTACCGTACGCCGAAGCCGTCTTCGACATTGGCTACTTTCGAGGCAATCCGCTGCCATTCTACACGCTCGCCCAAGAGCTGTACCCCGGCAACTACCGGCCAACCATCACACACTCGTTCATAAACCTGCTGCATCAAAAGGGGCTGCTGCTGAAGCTGTTCACACAAAACATCGATTGTCTTGAGCGCGAAGCAGGTGTACCGGGCGACAAGATCGTGGAGGCACATGGCAGCTTTGCGCGGCAGAGCTGCATCGATTGCAAGACGTCTTATCCCGACGACCTGATGAAGAAGGCCATCCACGAGAAATCGGTTCCAACCTGCACCCGGGAATCATGTGAGGGCCTTGTGAAACCCGAGATCGTATTCTTTGGCGAACAGCTACCCGCAGATTTCTTCGAGAACCGTTCGCTACCTTCCGAAGCTGACCTATGCATAGTCATGGGCACCAGCCTGAGCGTCCAGCCTTTCGCATCTCTGCCCATGATGTGCAGCGATGGCACACCTAGAGTTCTGATAAACTCGGAACAAGTCGGCGAGATGGGCTCAAGGGCAGATGACGTGCTTTTGATAGAGGACTGCGATACCGGTGTGAAGAAGCTTGCTGAGGCATGCGGTTGGCTTGAAGAGCTAGAAAGTTTATGGGCACAGACAGCGCGACCTGGCCAGGTGCAACCGGCGCAGAAGGAAGACGAGCCAAAGAAGAGCCGTGATGAACAGTTGCAAGATGAGGTCGATAAGCTCACTAAGGAAATCGATGAGAACCTCAAGCTCACCCAGGATCAGCACACATGGCTAGAAAACCATGTAGACAACAAGTTCGCAAGGGTACAGGACGACGAAGCTAGGGATGGTCCAACGGCGCCCATCACGCCCGGACAGATAGGCGAATTAGACAAAGCAGCGGCTGGAAGCGACTCGGGCAGCGGCGGGCTGCGTCACGTCTTTCCCTGGTTAAACAAGTCTTCGCTCTAACAGGTTCTAGACGACAGAATCGTGGCGTTATGGGTTGTCCGAGTTATACAACACTTTCGGTTTAGAAGTAGATATGATACCACGTTCCTCACGATACATACGATAATGCAAGGGCACAGCTTCTCCTTGTACATCAATTCAAATCACTTGCTGTTGAATCAAGTGCATTGAAACGAACAGAAAACGGTACCAAAATCGTTCATCCTAGCAGCGTGCGTCCGCAAAGTAGTGTGTCTGCAGAAATTGGCTCATCTTCCTAGTTGACGCATTCACGCGTCCCACAGGGCTTGGCCTCCCCCAAGTTTATCCGAAGTGGAAGGCAGCCATGTTTCCTGCGGGTAATTGAAACCCAAAAAATTACAAGCGCGTATGGGGAGTTTTCATCCTTCGCGACCGGTTCCAAAGAAAAGAAAATCGTCGGTCGTATCGGAAATACGACGCTCCCGAAACCCCGATTTTATTCTGCTCCGGTTGCTACGAGTCTCGTCCGATCGTCTGGCCCACGCGTGCCCAACTATGGTGTTGCGGCGATGTCGTCGGACATAGAGCCCCCAAAAACGGAGAAGTCGGCCTAGTCACGCACATCACCACCTCAACACCATGGATATCCGCGATGCCTGAATCGAGATAAAAAGGCGGTGGAAAATTCTCCTCAAGCCTAGTCTTCACGCTTTAAGGTTCTTTTGTCTCTCCAAGCCTTCGCGTTAGCTTCACGACCTGCCCATCCACGACTGTGGTATCTTCTCCTGGCATCAGATCCAACTTGTAAACATGTCGCTCAACATCCTCATCATCGGCGCTGGCGTCTGCGGCCCGACCCTTGCCATCCTCCTCCAGCGCTCCAACCCGCTCCACACCGTAACTGTCATCGAGCGCGCTCCCGCACTCCGCGCCACTGGCCTACAGCTCGATTTCAAAGCTCAAGGCACGCCCATCATGCGAAAAATGGGGCTCCTCGACACCATGGCCAAGTACCACGTTGAAGAAACTGGCTCTGAGATCGTTGGTGCAAAAGGTGAACGACTGGCGCATTATGGCATAAAGACAAATGGTGGTACGGAGGGGTTTGGGGGCCTTACGAACGAGATCGAGATTATGCGAGGAGATATGGTGAAGGTGCTGTATGAAGCTGGGGTAGCTGAGCGGAAGAAGCTCGAGGAGAGTGGTTTGCGAGAGGGGGGGTTGAAGTATGAGTTTGGCACTACGGTGAAGGGGTTAGTGCAGCGTGATGATGGGAAGGGAGTGGATATTACATTTGAAGATGGCCGGGAGAAGACGTTCGATCTTGTTGTTGGTGCTGATGGACAGAATTCGAGAACGAGAAAGATGGTGTATGGGGAGGAAGTGAGCAAGGAGGCGTTCAAGGAGCTAGGGTCGCAGGTTGCGTACTTCACCATCCCACGCGCTGCTAGCGACAATTCGCTTGCGCGACTGTTCTTCGCGCCGAGAAGTCGTGCCATGATGGTGAGGAATGGTGGCCGCCCGGAAACACAGATCTACCTGTTTACCTCAAGCAACACGGACAAGATCAAAGAGACGTACAAGAAGCCGATGGCTGTGCAGAAGGCAGCTTGGGCAGAGACGTTCAAAGGCGCAGGCTGGGAAACGGACCGGTTCCTCGAGGGTATGCAAACGGCAGACGATTTCAACGCGCACCAACTCGCACAAGTTAAGCTACCCTCACTCTACAAAGGTCGCGTAGTCATGGTCGGCGATGCGGGATACTGTCCCAGCGTCGCGACTGGCAAAGGAACAACATCGTCTTTCATCGGCGCTTATATTCTCGCGGGCGAGCTCGCAAGGCAACCATCTGACGTGGACGCCGCACTCAAGTCATACAACGAGGTGATGAAGAAACCTATCGGGCTGGCGCAGGTTCTTAGTGGAAACGTAACTCTCCCATCATCCCCGCTAGTTGTGTGGCTTCTTCGGAATGGGTTGCGCGCGGTAACTACACTGAAGCTCGACAAGCTCATCATGAAGATGGTGCCGGAGCAAAAGGAGAAGACCGGACTCGAGGCGTGGCCTCTTCCCGAGTATCCTGAGTTGAAGTTGGCCGAGTCATAGATGCGGATTAGGTCGAACGGAGAGGGTGCGCATGGATCTCTTCACTTTAGTATTTTTGGAAGTGTATACCCGGTGGGATGATTGGCGTTTGACAGGTGAATCTTTGGGATCCTCACTCAACTCTTCGAATCACATGTAGATTTTGCAAATAAATCCCGCATGTTAACCTGTTTACTTGAGATAACAGTGATCAATGCAAGATACCTAAGCGAAGACAACCATCATTGAGAGCTTAAGTTACCACACCAAGCCTTCAATATGCACAACTACATCCATCTAAAGCCCAATCAACAATTTACCAAACACGTCGAACCCTTTTCTTTTTCGTTTAGCAAAGACGCGCTTCTTCGACCCCGAATACAATAAATATGCCCCACGCAGCGTATACACTCAAGTCCCATAGTAAGAATAAAAATCCACGCCCGATATATATACACCACCAGAAGGAGATAGGACCGACCACGCTGTATATGGCGGTACACGAACCCATGCCAAGACCCTTGCATCCTTCATTTTCGCAAAAACGACAATAACGAGACTCTCCACCTTATCCAACTACATTGTGTACAATAAACCACCCCTCAAGGGTCCATGTCTTCCTTCAAAGGGTAGTTCAATCGCACGCCACACATCTCTCTTGCGAAGTCCAAACCACCGATGAAGCCCATCTCACGAAGTAGCTCGTTCAAGATAAAGCGACCTCCCTCCGCTCCGTGAGGCAAGAAGAACAAAATCTGAACTAGACAGTAAGAATCTTCTCACGTATTTGGGAGGAACTAAGCCATGTAGCCATGTGGCGATGATGATGCCATGCATTTTGATAGCTTGCTGCTTGATAACTTTAAGCGTGCGTTAAGTCCTGTCTTGCCTCTGTTTTTTTTTTGGTCTCTCAGGATAGAGCCGAGGCGCGGGTGGTACCATGATTTTCCTAGCACGGAGCACCCGGCGTTCCATATTGTCGCCATCCAACCTGTTACAAACATGTTGCGCGTGGGATATTTGAAGGCGAGAAACCTAAGCTACTCCAGTGACATGTTGTGCCCATATCTAGGCTCTAACTGAGTGAGTATAATTGATTTACGATCTCATCTCATCTCTCATCAGAACGACAACACTCACAACCATGCCCACCCATCACTTATAATGCTTGTAGTTACCAATGTGTATTCCCGCTAAACACGCAAGTATTGACTGATGCTATGCATGCCTGCCTGCTAACCTGAACGAACCAAAACCCAATTCAAACCGTCTGATAAAACGCCATCATTGCATTCCCATTCATGTCGTTCCATTCCCAACAGCCATCTAGCGCCCCGAAGCTTGGCCAACATATCGTGCAACCCCCCTCCCCCTATGCTAATTTCATCCACACGACTGGTCTCCAGGCTTCGGACCTAGTCCTAGTAGCTAAGGTTCTGCTTGGAAAAAAACTGAGTAGCGCACATCTAAGGCCGAGTTGAGAGAACGAGGATGCCCCAAGCCATGCTGTACAGACATGAATCAAAGAAATTGTATAGACTGTGAAGTATCGTGAAGAGGCAATTAGTGATAGCGTGAGTGTAGGTATTGGAGTCTATCCCACAGCAGATGGATTCAAGTTCATGAGAACTTTACGTTGAACTCCCAGTTGCCTGAAGAAAAGTCAGTAAAACCTACAATACTCTCTAGAAACAACGTCCAGGCTCTAGAGCATAGACGCTCTTCTGAATATCCTGGCGTGATGCATTGTATTGTATATCAATAAGATTGCGACTCACCTTGCTTGAGATTCTCCGCGGTGTCGTTGAGCAGAATGACTCGTCGCTTAGTGCAGTACGACGTTTTATCCATCATGTCGACCTTTAACCCTTGGAGTTGATCGATTGGCTTCTCGAACATTTCACTTAGGTTCTCAACAGCCATTTCTAGATCTTTCTGATTATCCTCAAAAATCTCAGTGAGATTGTTGCGGGCGAGATAGTACGCGAAGGCATAGGTCCACTTAAGGGTTTGTCGGCATTGTTGCAAAGCTTGCGACGCGGTATCTAGATACTGAACCTCTATCCACGACATGCCTGCAAGGGTCAAGTAAGCCAAAAGTCCGACACTGTACATTGATCACATCATGAGTAACATAGGTCAAACTTACCTGTCGTGTTCTGCAATTGCTGCATCTTCTTTTCTGTCTTTAGATATATGTCCTTGTCTAGCTTCGCAGATTGCTCGTGGTTCGCGTATCGATTGTAGTAATGCAGATACCGCTCGAGCGACATACGACTCTTTGCCTGAGCATCTCGTGCTTCTGAGCCACTCTTTTCTTCGAACCGATTGCAATTGTACCAACTAGTTCCGTGCTCGGACCACACGCCCATACACATCCAGCAGAATTCATGACGGCATTTTCGGCAGGTCATGTGATTGCAGCCGCCGTTCTTCTCTATAGTCGAGTTACACTTAGGACATTCCTTTGTATTTGCAGAAATCCAGTTAGCTGTCTCGGAGTCATCCTCGCACTTCTTCAACCACATCTTCACCAACGCACAGGGTGCAGGCTGGTGGTCGTTGAGCGAGCAACCGAAACAAAAGTCGTGAGCACATTCGCAGTGAACGGTAGGGACGATCTGCATTAGGTCCTTGTTCTTAACTCCGCACTCAACAGCGTAAACGCAATTAGGTGCGGGGCACCATCGGAGATTATCCTTGTCGTCGACATACGTTCGTGTAAGCAGCTCGTGATACCTACGAAACTCTGCGTCAGCGCCAGATCAAATTCTACGTGTTGTCTGCCCATGTATTTCCCATGTTGAGATGGAAAGGATAAAAGAGACATATCAATTTGGGGCAAGTGGTAGAGTAAACGTACCTGTCTCTAAGGTCATCTGCTACAAGTAGATCTAGAGACTTTGAGTCCACGATCCGGTTGCACCCATCTCCCGGGCACCTAATGCGAGCTGCCTCTCCTTCTTCTTTGATCTTGGTGTACAGGTATTGCCGGTAACAACTCACACAGAACCGGTGCCCGCACTTCATCGCAAATGTATCCAGCCTGGGATCGTCCTCGCAGCAGATGTCGCAAACGAAGCCCGCGACCTTCGTGATCTTGGGTGGGTTGTTCGCCGAAGTCTCTCCTAAGCCGGCGCTCTCTAGTATTTCCTCCTGGTTGTCCATATATCGGTCGATCAGACGCTCCTTGTTCCAACGTAGGTGGCGGAGGAGTATCGCGGTGGATTCGGGCGGCTGACCGAGGATGCTCGACACTTCCTCGACCTGCTTGTCCTGCGAGGCTTGTATCTGCTGAGGGTCGAAGACCTTGAAATCCACCTCGTAGGCCTGTTTTCGGGGACCTATATCCTTATCCTGCGACTCGAAGCCAACGTCATCCTGGTCCATGTCGAAGTCGGAGTCTGCAGTCGAAGCGTTAGAGTGTATTTCCGCTAGAGTACAACTGTGAGGTGTCCTTACCGTCCTCAAGACCTAGGTCGCTATCTTGGTCGTCCAAGAAATCGTTTGCGCTCGCCTGCGAGCTGTTAAAATCGTCGTCGGAGTCCATGGCGGGTGAGGCTGTTGTGGTGACAGGTGTGGCGGGCAAGTCGACTGCGGTGTCAGGAGTCTGCCTCTTGGTCGGCGGAGTCGCGGAGGGCGCGAGGTGGTCTACTAAATCGTCTGCCTTTCGCTTACGGGAAGCGGTTGAGGGCGGCGTGGTGATGTTCTGGGAGAGCCGATCTCGCCGCGATGACGAGACCAGCAGCTGCGAGCAAGAGGGAAGAGGGAAGAGAGGAGAGACAGCGAACTGTGGCTAGGTGGCGACAGGCAGCAAAACGCAGCAAAGCCGGTGGACACTGGTCAGCTTTACAAGTCACAGGTCCAGGTCGGGTTGAGACATTGAGGGCTACGGAATAGGGCATGACTCGGCGGATGCGGGCGTGCGCTAGCCCCGATGAGGTAAGCACCGCCACCTCTGGTGAGAGCAGTTGCCTACATGTACCTTGAGCTGAATTTCCCCTGCCTGGAAACAAACCCACTTTTGCGGCAATTCACCTTATTTGTTGTAGGCATCAGTCCTGGTTGCCTACAAACGTAGGATTGGCCGCCTTGATGGCGCCATACACCACATCTATAACTTTGTGGCATCGACATGTAAGCACCTGAGTCTCATTAGGATCCAATGTACAAGATTGACTTCGTTTTGTTCTTTTAGTTATTACAGACGATGAACGAAAAGAACAAGGTAGTATGGTCGAGTGTCGTCAACGACAAACATGCTCGGGTAATGCGCTAGATCCTCCGGGTCTTTGTCATGCTCCCGCTACTCACAGCACATGCGAACCATCAACCCGGCGTGTCTTTGCAGGGGCACGTAGTTACTCCGAATCTTCGTCATCGTCATCTTCTTCGTCTTCGCTCTCCTCCTCTGAAGACTGGTTTAGATAATCAACCAATTGTTGCGTCTTACCCTTGACCTTCTTCAACTCTTCGCTCTCTGATGATTTGGGATCCTCCCACCATTGTGTAACGCCATCGTCCTCAATGCTGTCCAACTCAACCAGCTTTGTCGCTGCACTCAGCAGTATGGAATCACCATTGTCTCGGTGTACAAGATCTGTCTGTAACAACAACATGAAGTCAACCTGGTCAGCCTTGCTTGATTTGTCCTTGTCGAATATGGACCGGTCGACCTAAACGAAGATGAATGGTAAGCAAACGTCACAGCGTTAGTCAGGATAGAACTACTTACCAAGTCTTTGTGCTGCGAAAATACCTGCGCCACAGCATCCCGTATGCTGGTGCCAGACTTTACAAGCTGTGTAATACGTTTAACAAAAGCCACGACGACCGCACGTCGAACTTGGTGGTCCGAAGCGTTCGTGCTCATACGCAACGCCGTCAGCTCTAGCTGGATGTTTGCTGATTCGTGACCCTGCTCAAGCGAATCGTATATGCTGGCCGATGCATCGTGATCAAAATTAGCGGCGTGTTGGCTATCTTGGGAGCCAACGGAGCGGAAGCTACTCGCAGCAGATCGATCGTGCCGGAATTCAAAATCGTCATCATCTTCAGACTCTGAATTGAGTGTTGATATTGACTCAAGCGATAGGTTTGCAAGGTTGTATACTAGGACAGTCAGTGGCTGTATAGCAATGACGAAGGAAAAACGGATAGATATGTGACTTACTGGGACCGGTAGATATGAGACCGTCTACAATTTCATCCTCGTCTTCTTCGTCCGAGTCCTGGAACTCAAAACCAACTCCGCCTACGCCAACGATGGTGGCGTCTGTACTCTTCTCAGTAGTCGGCTCATCCAAATCTCGCCTTCCGCTTGCTTTAGTAATTCTATGTTCACCTCGAATAGTAGTACCCTCGCCAATTCTCACTCCATAGGAAATGAGAGCTCCAGATTCGATGGTGCACTTTTTACCGATAGAAGCCTCTTCAGCAATGACACATTTCTTTAAAGTCGAGCCGTCCCCAATGCTTGCATAGTCCCACAGATATGCCCCGTCGATGTTGACGCCTTTTCCGATGATGCAATGTCGACCTATGATGCTGTTCTTGATAACACTGCCGTCTCCGATGCTGGTCCCACGTCCGATGACTGTCTTGGGAAAGATGACACAATCTCGTGCTAATATAACGCCTTCTTCTTTATAAATATTGCCTTTTTGTAGCCGGTATGATTGGCCCTGCACGAGATTGCTATCTGGACATAATGGGTATGCCCATCGCGACACTATGTCCTTGCTCACAGAGTCGTATGCGTGCAAATTTCTAACTCGCGCAGCATAGTGATCCGACGTGATATGTGTGTGGATCGTCTTGCCGTTCAGTTCGTAGTCTTTTAGTACGCTATGCAGGAAACCTTTCCTGGGCGCTTGGAAGTCGAAGTTGTCGCTCCAAAGCGCTAGAACGTCAGGTGTACAGATATCAATGCCACAGTCGATCAGGTCTTGCCGAATGTCAATTTCCTGGTGGCTTGAGAGGAGCTCGGGGTCAATTGACAGGAAGTGTGTTTGGTCCTTGTTCGGCATCTGTTCAAAATGGAGGCATCTGTCCTTGGTAGGATCGATGACGAATACCGGGCTCGTTCCCTGCGCTTTCGTCCTGTGTGTAGTCCCAGCCTCCCGTAGCACCATAGTCATGATGGCATTCTTGTCCTTCACGCGCCTCGCTCTGTGCGCCGCGAGGGCCGACTCTAGCGGCAGGTTGCTGACTACATCTCCGTATACCATGAGGAAGTCACCAACAAGCAGACCGCGCGTATCCAAGTCGCGCATCGCATCGCCGATCGAGTGGGAGGTCGACTGGATGAGCTCCAGCTTCGAGAAGGGCGAGGAACGGGACGACCATTTCGACTTCTTGACGTACTCCTCAACGAGGTCCCTGTGCGCGCCGCAGTATACAAAGACCTCCTCTACGCCGGCGTTTGCGAGGAACTCGAAGGTATATTCGATGAGCGGGGTATTGGCGAGGGGCAGGAGGCACTGTCAGCCATCAGCAACGAGCTGCGCGTACGAGGTTGTGTACTGACGCGTGGACGCTCAAGTGTGAAAGGGTTGAAGCGCGTCTCAAACGGGTCGGCGAGTATCTAGAAAGTTAGCATGCACTGCTCCCAAGTGCGGGCGCACGCAGCTCCTACCACGGCCTGGAGCGGCTCCTCGCGCTCCTCCTCGCCAGCTTTGGCCTTTTCGGACGTCTGGCCCTTCTTGCCTTTGGGCGGCATGCTGTGCGATCGTGGGTGTGCGTTGGTGGGCCGGTTGCTGCGTTTCTAGTGGGATGTGTCTCGCGGGCCAAATTTGGTGATGACTCAGGCACGCCCACGGAAAGTCGCGCCCAAGCTGTGCGTCACAGACCCGAGGAATCCAGAAGACGGGTTAAGGTTAAGGTGGGGCTTGCGGGCTTGCCGCAGGGGCCTTGCTTGGGTCATTGTGCAAGACGTCTTTCCTGGCTTTCACGTGTGGCGATTGAGGTCTAGAACTGTTGGTCTGTTTGACCCTGGACAACCAAGCTGAATGCTTGTTGCAACGACACTCCATTGCCCTGAACGCTTCAGACGGCATGGCAAAAGGGTATCCATGAGAAACGGTTCCAATTAATGTGCGCGTCCTGAGACCTGGACGCTATGCTTTTGTCTTCGATATCCGCTCCTACACGTTACTGCCAAAACAGCATGTGAACGGGCGAAAACTGGTCGGGGTTGCCATGGATCGAATCACTACCACGTCGAATAGACAGGAAACAGGACAAGAGTATGCAATGCATGATATCGAGTGCTACAAACTGCGCTACGTTCATGATATCTTCCAGCTGCTGAGGCTGTATGCCCCGGGCGATTTCGCGCATCCCCGACCCGACTCATCCCTAAGAATGCCTTGTCTTCACCTACTTTACATGGTACCTTATATGGCAATTCTCCAACCTCCACTGCAAGTCCATCGTTCTTCTACTAGGGGAAATCGTCTCAACGAGAGAACAGAATAGAAAGTAAAGCATAATCGGCACAATTGGCCGTGGTATCCCGCGCCAAAGATCTTCTATAAATCATTTCTTGTTAAAGTTCCGCTAGTCGTCGTCTTCACTGCTCGTTGATGTCTGCCGTTACAGCCACCTTGTGGGAGTTGGAACGCGAATAAATGCCAGCCCTCCTCAACGAGGCCGTTGCATTGGGTTCATCGGCTGTTGCTGTAATGGAGCATTGCCGTACATTTGCTGTCGTTTCGCCGGGTTGTTCATGTTGTCTCCTCCAGAAATGTCTGAAATTTGTCTTCTATGCCCGGCCTGTTGCTGTGCGTGGCCGGGCATTGGCATTTGGGGAGATGTATTGTATTGGACATTGCCTGGTACTGGTGGCATACCTGGTACTCCTTGCACGGCGTATGCAGCAGGATTTGCGTGGACGGCGTGCATGTATTCTTCCGACATGCCAGTGGCTACTGGAGAGACTCCAGAGACTGGGTTTGGCGAGTTCCAGCTCACGGTCGCTGGGGATTTGGCCGGAGACTCCTCTTCCTTCAAGACTTGTCGTGTCGAAGCTAGAGGCTGAGGTGCTGCCATACCACCATCCATGTGCGAGATTGGCTTCTTTAAATGTGCAAGGTGCTTCTCCAACATGTGTAACAGGCCTTCCTTGGTAAACGGTTTGGGTAGGACGTCGTTCATACCTGGCAGTGTTAATGCAAAGTCAACAGGCCGAGCTTCCATTGTAGACATACCATGATGGAAATACATAGCGATATCGTCACTGCGAATATTAGAAGTCATGGCAATGATGGGTGTGTTGTCAAACTGCCGGACCAGATGACATGCGGATACACCATCTAAGTTGGGCATGATGATGTCCATAAGCACCAGGTCGTATTTCGATCCGTTATTCATCTTGTTCACCGCTTCCAGGCCATCGAGCTAGCTGCATTAGTACAGTGAATGTGGTGCTGAGAATGTAACTTACCGCACTGTCAATGGAGCAATGGAATGCATACAGGAACTTGCTGCCAATGCGGCGGCAGGTTGGGTCATCTTCGACAAGCAGGATTTGAGGCTGGCGCACCCACCCTGGATCAACCTGAGCGCTTTTTTTGCGGGATTCCTGAAACTGTGGGTTGCTTGGGTCGGCTACCTTGGGTGGCATGCTGTACGGGATGTTGTTGATATGCTCACTGTACATAGGATCGATTCCGTTAGTTTGTCCAACCGGATACACCAGATTGTCGATATCACCGAGTCGCATCGAATTGGTAGAGCTGCCGGCCGATGGGGGCCCTCGGCTAACGGGTCTCGCGCTTCGAATAAGGTCGGGAGGCGGTGTTGTGAGTGTTCCGTTCATACGCATTGTGATTTCGTTCATATGTTCAAGATTCCTTGGGTTCAACATAACATCCGCATTGGTTTCACTCAACAACTTAGCAGCGTGTTGCAAAGGCGAGGCAGGAATGTCGTCGTCAGTAGATTGATTTTGCCCATCCACGTTCCCGTTCTGGGTTTGCGCTCCATTTGGAGGAAAGGGAAGCCTACTATCGCGCCGTCGCTGTGCATCAACATTGTGCAGAAAGGTCATGACATTTTGCATCACATGCTCGTGGTTGACGACCGTCTTTTGCAATCCGATAACCTCTTGGAGGAGCATTGAGTGGTGGATGCTGAGCTCGTTGTAACGGCTCTCGAGCGCGTGCAGCTGCGTCTGTGTCGCGACTAGTTGGTTGCTCATCATGTCCATCTGTTGGGCGGGTATGATCATCTCCTCGTTGGGCTGGTTCGTCTTGCGCGGCGCCGGTGCTTTTCGTCGGATGTTGTCCAGCGCATCCTTGTTGTTCATTTTGAAATCCGGGTGCTTGAACTCCCATGCCTGAAAGTTGTCAGTTGTGCCTTCCCGGTGCGTGCGCGATGATGCTCGGAAGGAGCGATCGCAGTGCCAACCTTACCCCAGGTCCGTACGGTGACTGCCCGTTTTCTTCGTTGTTGTGGCGCACTTTGTGGAAGTCGTACTTGTTCAATTGCCGCACAAAACTGGCGAAGTTGCTGTGCTTGAAGTGCTTGGGCAGGATGTGCTTTGTGAATTTTTCGTTCTAGCCTTCCGTCAGCCAGCCGCGAGCGAACCGTGGTAGGTGCCACGACGTACTTCTAGCACCACAAAGCTGTCTCCATCGTTTCCCCATCGTACTACATTCTCGTCGGTCGGGTTCTCGAGCATCCTGTCGCGCGCATCAGTAACCGACATGGCCTGGCTGACAACGAGCGCCGTTGCATCTCGACATACTTGTACAGCTTGCGAACCTGGAGCCCTGATTAGCGATTGTGCATGCACGGATTGGGCGTTGTGGCGTACAAAGTCGCTGCTACTCGAGCCTTGCGACTGGTTCTCCATGTCTGGCGGGCCTCTGTCGGCAGTCGACTAGCCTTCTCTGCTCCTCGACGGACGCGCGCAACCGGTGGGATGGGATCCGCGATGTCGCCAGCCGGATGGTGGGCGATGAATCAGCCGCCTTGCAGTGACCGCCTGAGCGGTCTTCGGGCAGTGACGTCTGATGCGGGATGCGGGAGGACAGGGTGTTCGCACATGAGCCTGCGGGCATGCGCTGGGGACCTGGGTCAGGGAGCTCCCGCGGTGAGCCAGAGGAAAAGAGCCTGGCGAAGAAGGGTGAATTAGGTTTTGCGGGTGGGTATCGAGCACTAAAGCAGGTTGAGGAATGCACAGCGCGGCGGCCGTGACGGCAGTCTAGTGGCGCTGAGCGGGCTGCAGGAGGGCTAAGAGAGAAGCGTGCCGAGGGCAGGCAGGGAAGGGCAGGGCCGGGCAGGGTGGGCAGGGTTGATGAGATGGAGGGCTTGAAAGAAACAGCCATCAGCCATTAGCCAGCACCCGTCCGCGCCCCGGCACCGTCGCCAGCCTCGCATGGCAGGCTCGTCGCGCCCGTGCCAGCGTCAGTGCAGTACCAGCGTCATCCGCGAGCCAATTCGGCAAGTCGACCGTCGTCTGCTTCGGTGCCGGTGTGCGGTTTGGCCGGCTGCGACCAGCAATGACGGAATGGGCACTGCGCAATCAATCGCCGCCGGAACACGGCTGCCCTCGCCATGGCCAGCAATCTGGCGTGCAGCCCTCGACCCGCGCCCGCCCTGGCCCGGCAGCTGCCATGATTCCGAGCGTCCGACTGCGTGCGCTCGATGCCTCGCGAGACGTCCCCGCAAATCAGCCCTCGATCGGGCCCAAGTCCGTGCCGATCGTTGCTCCTCTCGGCGGGAGCCACTCGGGCGGTAATCCCACGCTACTCACCACCCCAAACACCACCAGACAGACGCCATCGCCATCGCCGTCGCCAGCACCGCAACCACCACAGCTGAACCTCCAGTCGCCATGTTTGCCGCCCGCCGTCTGCCGCGCGCCTTGCCCGCGGCCGCTCCCTCGCGCCGCCTGTTCCACGCCTCCACCCCGGCCTTCGTCCAGATTGGCGACAAGGTTCCCGATGTGGAGCTCCACGAGGGCTCTCCCGGCAACAAGGTCAAAATTGCAGACGAATTGAAGAGCGGAAAGGGTCTAATCATTGGTAAAAAGCCGCCAGTTGCTCCCAGCTAGACATGTCACCTGACCGCTCCGTCCAGGCGTGCCCGCCGCCTTCTCTCCAGCATGCAGCGAAAGCCACATTCCAGGCTACATCAACGCCAAAGAGCTCAAAGACGCCGGTCGTGTGTTTGTTGTCTCGGGTAGGTACTTCCTTGCATCTTTCCCTGGAGAAACCTCCCGTCTTCCCATTCACTGCTAATGCCATGTCTTTTAGTCAACGATGCGTTCGTGTGAGTTTTGTGCAAGCAAGCTGTCGTGTATATCTCATCCTGACAATGCCCAGTATGAAGGCTTGGGGGAAATCTCTCGATCCATCAGGCTCAAGTGGAGTACGCCGTTAATTTTCCATAAAAAGATAAGCGAAATTAACAATCATTAGATCCGCTTCCTCGCTGACCCGGACCTTCGCTTCACCAAGGCGCTTGATCTTTCTTTCGATGGCGCTGCTATCTTTGGTGGTGACCGCTCCAAGAGATATGCCTTGGTCATTGAGAACGGCGCCGTGAAAGACGCACACGTCGAAGCCGACAACACCGGACTAGATGGTATGCCATGAGCGCTTCTTCTACGGTACCAAATCTGACATTGAAATAGTTTCTGCGGCTAAAAACGTCCTCGGAAAGCTGATAAACTAGTAAACATGTTTCGACACGGCATCCTAATTACTACAAGAGCCAAAAAAAAAAAAAAAAACTGTGTGCAGACTGGATCTGCTGTGTATTCACGAGCGGTCGGAATATTGATGTACAAGACCATGTCACACTATGGCAACACTGCCGAGTACCGCCTTTGGGCAATTTATCGCAGCCTGCAATTGTAGGAATATGTAGACATTGGAAATAAAAAGACGAAAGTCGAAACCTCCTTGGCTCAATCCTTCGTGTATCAAACTCGAGTCATGATGTCGATGGCAGATTTGCTGATGCCTTTTTTCCCTTTTCCTCTTCTAAAACATCTAGCAACCTGCGTGTGATCCTATCTCTCTCCACAACATCCACGGCACCATACACTTCCTTGGCCTGCGAGAATATCTTATCTTCCCATCCATCCCCTACGTCAACCTTCCCAGCGTCGCTCCAACACGCCTGGACAGTCTCTCCGATATTCTTAAAGAAGCCCTCGAGACCTGCAGGACCGCCTCCAGCGTGGTAGCTCTTGAAAGGTCCTGCGACCGCCCATCGAGGCCCCATGGAGCTCTCAACAATTTTATCTAGTTCAGCCACGGACACGACACCTGCATCGACAAGATGTATGGCCTCTCGCAGAAGCGCAAACGCCAGACGGTTAGCGACGAAGCCCGTGGTTTCCTGGTGAATATGGATGGGCACTCGATTGCGTGCTCGCCAAAAGTCTTGCGTGCGTTGGATCACGGCTTCAGACGTCGAGGGCGAGGGCACAAGCTCAAGGAGGGGCATGATGTGCGGGGGATTGTACGGGTGGACGACGAGTAGCCGTGTCTTGTCTTGCATGTTTTGCGCTTGCTGTGAGGCAGGAATTCCGCTTGTGCTGCTCCATAGGAGGGCCGTCTCGTCGGCGTGTTTTTCAACTTCGGCCCATAGCTCTTGCTTTATCTGTGGATTTTCTGGTCCGGATTCTTGGATGATGTGCGCGTCGGAGACGGCTTCGTGGAGGGTCTTTGCAATCCGCACATTGGGTTCCGAGGGTAGAGCGGAATCTTTGCTAAAGAACTTTGGCAGGTTGTCGCGTACGTATTGCTCTGCGTTCGGACGGGTGTCGTATATCGTTAGGTGGGATGAGGCGGAAAGATGCGAGAGATGGAAGGCGGCGAAGGACAGGCCGATGGTGCCAGCTCCTATCAAGGTGATCCTCAAGTCCCCGTTTGATTCCATAACTCTTTGAGTATACTCCGGATCCGCACTGTGCGTGTACACAACTCGGTAGAAATGGTTGCGAGGTGTAAGCGATCTCTTCCCCTTTCGGATAGGTAGCTTCTCCAAAGCGTCCAAGCTCCCACGGTTTTCCCCGCACCAAGCAACCGACTCGTGCATCATGAATCCGAGTCACTCCTCCGAGGCAGACAGTGGCGCTAAGTACATTTAATATTGGATACGATGGAGGATCCTACCCCCCATTCATTAAAGCCTCCAGGCCGACGTGATCTCACTCGTTACCTCATAATTGAGAACGCATTCTTGAAGTGATACCATCGAAATGGTCATTTTCAAATCGAGGCAGCCGCCGATTGACTGTACGGTCGTCATTCATGACATCACGCAGGATGGAGCTAATACATACCAGTACCTACCGAGCTCACCGACTGGGACTGGCTGTTTGATTCCAAATACTCGCCCATCAACCGATTTCCACCCAACGAGCTCAACGGTTTTCAGAATGCTGTCACAAAAGAACGAGTCAGCTGGGCTGATGTGAAGAAGTATTCCACGCACATATCGACTGCGCTAGTCAAACGATATGGTCTCCGTGAAGGGGAAACGATCTCGCTATTCAGTCAAAATACCGTGTGGTATCCTGTGGCGATGTTTGCTGGGTTACGAGTGGGAGCTAGGATATCAGGAGCAAGCCCTGCTTACAATGTTGAGGAAATGACTTTTGCACTCAAGACTGCGGATGCTAAGTTCCTCATGACAACACCAGGGAGTATGGAGGTGGCGACTAAGAGTGCGGAAGCAGCCGGCTTACCGAAAAGCAATGTCTTTTTGCTTGAGGGTGAACTACCTGGTTACACGACTGTACAAGAGTTGATTAAGATTGGTCAATCGTACGGGGAAGAAGGCCAAACTCCAGCTTTCAAACTTCCGCCAGGAAAGAAGAATAAAGATGTCTGCGGATTCCTCTCTTTCAGCTCAGGTACGACGGGATTGCCCAAGGCTGTGATGATATCACACCAGAATGTTATTGCGCAATGCCTTCAAGTCGAGCAAATCACACCGAACACGCATAAAAAGGTAATGGCCGTCCTGCCGCTGTTCCACATAACCGGACTAGTGCATCAGATGCATCTCCCAGTCCTGCTCAACGCAGAAGTCATAATGCTCCCGCAATTCACAATGGAGGGTATGCTGAACGCTATCGTGGAATATCAGCTCGCCGAGCTTCTCTTAGTACCACCCATTCTGATTAGGCTAGTACGTGATCCTATCGTCGATAAATATGACCTGTCTCACGTCACACGCTTTTCGTCTGGCGCCGCTCCGTTGTCTGAGGAGATCATCCAGCTGCTGCAAAAGAAATTCCCAAATACTGGCTTCAAACAGGGATACGGTATGACCGAGTCTTGCTCATGCATCACAGCACATCCTCCAGACAAGTATTCCTACAAATACGCGCACTCAGGCGGCGCGATTTGTGCTTCGACCGAAGTCAAGATACTGAAGGAAGACGGAACCGAAGGCGATGTAGGTGAACAGGGCGAAGTATTGGCGAGGGGGCCGCAAGTCGTCATGGGCTATCTCAATAACGAAAAGGCAACAAAGGAGACTTTTGATGAAGATGGCTTCCTACATACCGGCGACCAAGGCATGATCGATGAAGAGGGAATGATCCACATTACGGACCGCATCAAAGAACTCATCAAAGTGAAAGGCATCGGTGTCGCTCCGGCAGAGCTTGAGGATCTTCTCCTCGGTCACGAAAAAGTGGAGGATGTAGCTATTATGGGTATTCAAGACGATTATTCGGGTGAGTTGCCGAAAGCATTCGTGAAGCTGAAGAACAGCGTGCAGGTGGATACGGCTGTAGGGAAGGAACTGATCGCTTTTGTGAAAGAAAAGAAGGTTAGGCATAAGTGGATAAAGGAGATTGAGTTCATCTCCGAAATACCGAAAAGTGCTAGCGGAAAGATTCTAAGAAGAGTGCTAAAAGATAAGGAGAAGAGTGGGAAGGATAGAGGTATTGTAGTTAAAGACGAGGCTAGAGCTAAACTTTAGGAGACGAAAGATTAAAGTTTTCTCTCCCCATGTTCCGAAAATAATTTCTAGGAACGTTCCCCAAAGCAGACCCTATCAGCGTCTACTATAAGTGGGCCATCTCGAAAGAACCATTATGGAAATTACATGCAATTTGGCGAGGTCTTGAACCAGACAGAGGTGATCGTGCCCATCCTTCACAGAAGAACATGGCCAATGAAGAAGCTTTTTCTTAACCCACCTCTCCAATGATACAAGGAGGGAAATCAGACCATATCTAAAGGTTATGATGAGTATCTCGGAACTAATTGCCGATTCACACGCCAGGCAGCCCTAGCTAAGCCTAAGCCAAGACTCAAGACCGCTTCTGCCGCCTCAACACCATCATTCCGCCCAGACACAGCCTATCTGTCATTGGCACGGCTCACGCCATCTTAAGTCCTCCCACACGTGCTTCTTGGCTAGGAGGCGCATGCTACCCCGGGTCTTGGCCTCCGCCGCCCTCATTCTGTTGCCAAGGATGAGCCAACCCTCCGCCGAGATGGTACTTTCATGGCAGTGCTCCACCATGACGTTATTGTCCGAGTGCTGTCGAAGGAGATGGTTGTAAAGAAATCTTAGCTGAGGGTTTGCAGTGCGCACGATGCACCATTACATATGCCAACGTACGGCGACGCGACGGAGTCTTAGCATCTGGATCGGTCACCCCGTCGACAAGACCTTGGAGAATCCACAGGTAGTTTGCAAATATAAAGAGGCCCCATAGTTTTTCACACGTCCAAAGCAAACGGCACGTTGTGTGACTGAAGTCTACGCTCCGACCTCTTCTCGGAGACCCTAACGCCATGCCTCCCCAGAAACCAGATATTGAGGCTACGGACCCCGATTACTCGGGAAACAGCAGCAAACCTTCTCTGAACGATACACAGTTCACAGAAGATGCCCACACAAGACGTGCTTCCGTCGCTAGCGCGACCCGGAAGGCATCTGTTGCAGCTCGCCTTCGCAACCCCCTTGCTGGAATGACCGAGCAAGAAGTGATCCGCGATGTCGATGTTTGGGTTGAAGAGAAAGGACTCACGGAGTTTCGAACCGAGTTCCAGAAAGGTGCGCTCATTGCAAGAGTTGGACAACGCGACGACGGATTCGAATATGTCAGTCAATTGGACGAGGCAGATAAGGACTTGCTAAGACATGAGATTACACATCGTTGGGACCATCCATTCATGTTGTACTTCCTGGTCGTGTTGTGCGCGGGTTCTGCAATCGTCCAGGGCATGGATCAGACTGCCGTGAACGGTGCGCAGGTATGTACTTCATTGTCTCACATTGCACCCATGATCCCAGACCACTAATCTCATGTGCAGCTTTACTACTTTGATGAGTTCGGCATAACGAATGAATGGCAACAAGGTCTCCTCAACGGGGCGCCTTACCTCTGCTCTGCCCTGATCGGCTGCTGGACCAACGCGCCTCTGAACAAATGGTTCGGTCGTCGCGGCACCATCTTCATATCTTGCTTCATCTCGTTTGCCACCGGTTTCTGGATGGCGGCGGCCGACAGCTGGTATAATCTCCTCATTGCACGATTTGCACTCGGCTTCGCAGTAGGTGCCAAGTCCTCCACCACTCCGGTGTATGCTGCAGAGAGTGCTCCCAAGACGATCAGAGGTGCCCTTACCATGATGTGGCAGATGTGGACGGCTTTTGGCATCATGATCGGATTTGTCGTCAGCGTAGCATTCGAGAACGTCGACTTCATGGGACAGTATAGCCAATGGCGATGGATGTTGGCCTCAACAAGTATCCCGCCGTTTCTGGTCATGATCCAGGTTTATTTGTGTCCTGAGTCGCCTAGATGGTGAGTGATTTTGACACACTGCGTAAGATGAAGGCGCTAATCCAATATATCTAGGTACATGGAGAAGGGCAAATACGACAAAGCTTTCAAGGCACTCTGCCGTTTGAGAAAGCACAAGATTCAAGCCGCTCGTGACATGTACTATGCCTACAAGCTTCTCGAAGTGGAGCAGGCCGAGCGAGAAGGCAAAAACCTGTTTAAAGAATTCTTCACCGTCAAACGCAATCGTCGCGCTGCACAATCCTCCTTCTTCGTCATGTTCATGCAACAATTCTGCGGCGTTAACGTTATCGCCTACTACAGTACGTCTTCCGAACGGTCCAAACGTGAAGGAGATGGTCGTGTTAACAATATTCAGGTTCCACCATCTTCGAACAAGCCGGATTCTCCCGCAGCAACGCTTTGCTCGTATCGTTCGGCACTGGTGTAACGAACTGGCTCTTTGCCATCCCAGCCATTTACACGATCGATACTTTTGGCCGCCGCAACTTACTTCTGACCACCTTTCCATTGATGGGTATATGTCTCCTTTGGTGTGGAATGTCTTTCTTCCTTCCTCTCGATGCCGAAGGCGAACCCACGCAAGGCCGCCTCGCTAGTATCGCCGCTGCAATCTTCACATTCATGGCCGTCTACTCGCCTGGTGAAGGTCCCGTTCCATTCACATACAGTGCCGAGGCGTTCCCGCTATACATCCGTGATGTCGGCATGTCCTTTGCAACTGCAACATGCTGGGGCTTCAACTTCATCTTGTCGCTTACCTGGCCGCCACTCGTCCGAGCTTTCACTCCACAGGGTGCTTTTGGTAAGAATCTCATCAGACAATGCAGGTCTCTACTAACAACTTTTAGGATGGTACGCAGCGTGGAACTTCTTCGGTTGGGTATACTGCTACTTCCTGCTACCAGAGACGAAGAATCTCACGCTTGAGGAGCTGGACAGTGTGTTCAACGTTGGGAACCGAGAGTTTGCGAAGTACTATGCGGAGAAGCTACCGTGGTACATGCAGAAGCACGTTATGAGAAAGGATGTGCCGCCCATGGAGCCGTTGTACCAGTTCCACGATGAAACGCCCATGTTTGAGCAGAGAGAGAAGGCGTAATGGGACGGAAAGATGATAACTTGGAAGGTTGGGCCTTATGGGGAAGGTTTTCATTTTGCATTGGATGAGTTATTGGATCGCTAGCTCGAATATCTTTCGACACAATAGCTATACCCCTTGTACGTTTCCATACTAGACATCTGAGATGGTTCAGGTCATAGTTGGTGCCAATAAAGCTCAATTCCATTTTTAACAACGCTATACCTGGATCTTGACTTTCGTCTGCATCCCATCGACAGGTTTTAAAGTAACAAGATGAGTCTATACAAGTTAGATTTTGGGGGGTCTGAGATACGGGCAATTAGGTTTACTCACGGAGAACATGGGCGATTTCGTCTTATAGTAGCCCTTCTCATCGAGCTGAGGCAACCCCTTCTCGTCTAACTCAAGCTCACCCTGACCCACTTTCACAAACTCGAAGTATCTTGCCACACATGCTAAGATAATGCGCACTTCGAGGTTCGCCAACTCGGATCCGGTACATCTCCGAGGACCACGTTCGTAAGGTCTAAACGCGCTTTCGGGGATCTTAGCTCCCGCCTCTCCAAGCCATCGTTCGGGCATAAAGTCGTCTCTGGTCTCGCCGAAGATCTTGGGGTGCCGCTGGATGATATATGCGCGCGGAGTAAGGCACAAACCATCGACGACCAAACGTTCTCCATCGGGAAGTGTGAGTGTGGTTCCGGATCCCTTGGGTGTGACTCGCGCTGTGGTGCCTGGCGGATGTAGACGCAGTGCTTCTTTAATGACTGCATCCGTATACGGTAGTCGTGTTAGGAGTTTACCTGCCTCGGGGCCTCTCAGTTGTTCAACGACAGATTTGGGACTCGCATCAGGTCCGAATACCTCATCAAGCTCGTCCTTGAGGTCCTTTGCGGAAGCTGGGCGTCTATGTAATTCGTAGAAGCACCACTGTAGCAAAATACTTGTTGTATCGTGTCCGGCGAACAGGAAGCCACGAAGCGTGTCGCTGGTCTGTTGGAGGATCTCAGGTGTGAGCTTGTCGATTCCGTGCAGACTAAGCGTTGCTACGCTTCTGGACGTAGTATCTGCACCCGCGAGTAACTCTTTGTGCTGTCTTATGATCTCTTCCTTCAAAATACCATCGAGCTTTTTATCAAGACGTCTGATCTCGCGTTCGTTCTTAGTAAAGTACTCCTTCCACCAATTTGCTCCAAATGGGCGCTTGTTAAAGACCTGCGACAATGCTCGGTACGTCAATAGTACATCGCTCTGCTTTCCCTCAATTTGAGCGTTCAAGTCCATATTAAACGTCACAATTCCAATGATATCAAAGACCAAATTCGTGGTATACTCTTCAAGACGAAACTCGTCGCCACTCATTGCCTTCTGCTCCATGAGCTCGATGAAAGTTTCCGTCTTGTCGAGGATGGGCTCCACAAGAGTCAGGAGGTGGCTTGGCTGAAAGCCAGGCAGAATTCTCTTCCTCAGACCCTTCCATTCCTCACCCTAGAGTAAAAGTATTGTCAGCCGTACTTTATCAGACCCTCAAACATATAGCTAATAGAGGTTTAGCTTACATCTGTTGTCACAAGAGATCGAGCTCCGACTAAAGGTGCTAGGACTTGAATACTAGGGTGCTTAGGAGTGCTAGTCGAATACTGTTTCGATGGTTTGGTGACCTGCTCAGCGACGTCGTTGTCGAAAATGAGCAAAAGCAGAAACTTCTCCACAGGACGCATATCGACTAAAAGTACGGGAGGAAAGTCCATCTTTCGACATTGCTCATACAACATTTCGTCTATACAGTCACATTAGCCGTTGTCTGTGATGCCAAATGTTTCTAAGGCTAATGTCAAGTGCACATACCAAAAGCGCGTCGCACGTCACCCTCGCCAGCGATTTTCTCGAGCCATGCCCAATGCCCTCTTACCGGATCAGCGACTCCTGGTTGAGGAACATGCGAGTATTGTCTGATGTCGGGACCAGTTGACTTCGTTCTGCGGAAAAAGTAGTAGAACAGACTGATTGGTATCGAGGCAAGTAAAAGGAGTCTCAAATACAGAATATTGGGAGACGACTCAGAGTCTTGCGACATGAAAAGGCTAAGGAGTGCCATTTTCGCGACCAAGAGGGACGTAGCGGCCTAGAGGGGTCGCAAGGGGCTTCTGCGCAATCTCAGGAGAGGAATACATCATGCGTTGCACGCTGGCAACCGCCAGGTTTTAGAATTCCTCGCAAAAATTGGTGCCAGCTTGCTTTAGGTGGGATATGGACACTCATTGCCTATTTGGATCTGCATACATGTGCAGTGACGAGGGTGAAGGGCGCTCGGACGGACATCGGAGGCCCCATCGGATCAGATAAGATGCATCAGATTAGATTTTCACGCATGTGAGTCGTTTCGCTGGGACTGTGAATGGAGCTGATTTGATGGCCAAGACGGCAGGCAAAGTTTTTGCTCTTGGCGTTCCGGCGGAGTAGCTTGAAGCAGCATAGTTGTTCGTCCGTTTGCCGTTCAGTCGTGTGCTGCTCCATGTTAACCCCACCACCATCAGTTTGGGCGGCGTCAGCCCGCGAAAAACCGTTGGTCGACAGGGATGCTCGTTCGACTACCATGCTCTTGAGAAAATGGCCTACAAACGCAATTGCATAAAAGCTTGGAATGTATGGTTTTTAGCCACTGGTGCACTTGTATTTTGCCGAAGCCAAATTTGAAGCGTAAAAAGGTAAAGGTAAGTTTAGAACGCGATCCTTGTTGTGTATCATTGAAAACGTTCATTGCCGACATATCCAAGGCTAATGTGTTTTGTGTCTACTGACACATGTTTGGTATGGGTGTTTTGAAAAGATGTTGTGCGGATCATCTGCATAGTGGTTCAGCCAGCAAATCCCCGCGAGCTACGACAAATCCTGGTGGGACGTCGACCTCCCCGTCGGCGACCGCACGGTTAAACTTGTGTCCGAGGGCAAGGCGACTGCAAGAAGACGTTTGATCTCAGCCCAAACATGAATGGGCAGGGATACGCGAACATTGTGGAGGGCTTTTTTTTCATTGTCGAGACATGCTTGGTGGACTTCACGTAGTTATACAATGAGCAGTGTGGAACTATGTACTCGGATGCGGGGAGAGCAGGAACTACTGCCACTTCGACTAGATGAAGGGAGCTTAAGATGGTGTGGTTGGGAGCTGTGAGAGGGTTGATTAATTTAACGTTGCATATTGCTTGTGTTTCTCTGCTCTAACGTGACTTAAGGATGCGTCAATGTCTGTCGGGGTGTGTAGGTTGCTCACTAATCCCATATGTTGCTTTGGCGAATGTGAAGAAGATCGCTTTTGAGAAAATCCATTATCACAACCTTGCAATATCTACTCATGATAGAGTATAGCTTCAGTTTCTAAACAAGTCAGTTCCCATGCGTAAACCTATCTAGATAGTCGTTGTATGGCGTTGTGTATGTGTCGATGGTATCTGATGGAGGTGAAGACGAATAGAGGTTATTGCTTCCGGTGCTGTGCTCCAATTATGTGATGACTAAGATAGCATGTAGGTTGTCCATGGTTATTACATTCATAGCGGCGATTTCAACATTATCAGGACGAGACTCATGTAAGCAGGTTATGAAGATACCTTATTGTAGAAATAGGCTAGAGAAACCTCCTGATAGACACGGCATCTTTACAAACCATATTATCATTATTATCATTTATTATCGTTGCTCGTTTTTGAATATCATACTAAACAAAAGGGATATCGAACATATAGACACAAGCACAAAGGAGACAGCGGTCCCTATCGACACATTAGTGCAATGCTTCTCCCGCAATCAATTAGACGTTAGTCCCTATTGATGACCCTTAAACTCCTCCTAGGGTTCAATAAGACACCCCTCGTACCCCAGAACGCAGGCTCCTGTCCATCCAACAAGTCATCTGTGGAACTAGCCGAACTATTCCTTCTCCCCAGCGCATCCACACCGCCTCCAGCAACTCCGGCTGCCCCAGTGTACGAGGTACCTGTCCTCTCATTGCTCGTTCTCACCGCGCTTGCCGTAGCACTACCGCTTGTGCCCAGTCCGTCACGCTGTGCCCGCTCGGTGGAGTTCTTGCCTGAAGAGGCCACAGCACTACTAAGAAGACCAGCACCCGCGGGGCCGTTCTTCTCGGCGTTCGATCGTGCAGTGACCATGGCAGCATGCTCTTTCCAGATGGCAACTTGCTTGCGGTAAATCCACGCGCAGAAGGCGAAGTATGCGGCGACGAAAAAGAAGACACCTGCGAGGACGCCGCCAACAATGGCCCCGATCTTGTTGTTTCTGTTACTGGCGCTGTTGCCTGAATCGACCGTTTGTGTGATGATGGCGCCGTTGGGGCCTGTCACTGTATATGTCTGCGGCGAGCCGGATTTGAATGGACCTTCTGTGGGGGTTTGGACTGGCGCCGTCAGCGTCGCGCCTCCGGTTTCTTTGCCGCCTATAACTTGTTGAACCTTTGAGGGAACAGCGTATCCGTAGCTGCCCTCGAGGCCGGCCTTGTGGTCGAAGCCACGCTGGTTAGCCTGTTGGCCCAGTGGGTTTCCTTCATCGCCTTCTTTGCCATTGAATGCCTTAAGAGCCTTGTCGCCCGTAAGAGCGGTGAACTGGTCACCCCATCCGAGACTTGACATGTTGAATGCGTAGATGCCGGGCGACTCGCACCCAATGTCTTTACCGACGTAGCCGCCTACAACAATCATTTGGGCATCCCAAACGTGGCATGAATGACCGGCGCGTGGGGGAGGTTTGGACGCTTTGGATTCGTCTTGATCCACTTCAATCCAGGTGAAGGAGGGGACGGAAAGGATCCACATGTCATTGTATTGTTCTTGGTTACCTGCGGGTTGAAGACTCTGCCCGCCGAACATGTAGACGTTGTACGATGAACCACTTTAGAGTGTCAGCAGAAGCAACCAGAAATCATGGAATACGTACTCAGCGGCTGCTGCGACGACGGCACAGGGATTGACGCGGTACTTGGGTTGTTTTCCGGACGTACTTTGCTTGTACCAAGTCGAGTTTGCGATGTCATATACGTCAATGACGTTCATTTGAGCCTATTTGTTGTTAGCCTCCGTGTGTATGGCATAAGCTCTATACATACGAATGTATCATTGTCTCCGCCCGTCACGCCAATCAGAGTACCTTCCGCACCAAATCCAGGAATATATACCAAGATGCCATCAGCGCGCTCAGGAAAAGAACCAGAGTTCTGCAGACCACCTTCGGTGATGTTGCGATATACACCGTCCTCACCAGCAGTTTTGCCATCCTTCAAATCGTCTACGGCATCGTTGGAATACCCCGGGAAGGTGAACTCAAGCAGTGACTTGAGATAGATTCTTTCGATTTGGTTGCTCCAACCTTTCGTCGTGAGGAAGTCCTGATGTCCGCCGAAGTACCACCCGCGTCCCAGGTTTGGTACGCTGAAACCTGACCCTTCGGCTGCCCTTTGAATCGACTGGCCAGCCTTTTCAGCATGATCACCAGAAGAGCTCTTGGGGTCTTTGTGCTCTACCCATTCCTTGCCGCTGATCTTGTATTCCCAGAGTGAGTTTGCTGTTGGCGACTCCTCAGGATCTTCGGAGAACTCGCCGCCGTAGAGATATAGGGAGGAGTGCGAGTTCCACAGATATCCCAGGGAAACGGCTGGTGGGCCTGATGGTTTCGAAAGACTCGTAAGCGAAGGGTTGGAGATTTGCCATGACTTTGTCAAGTCGAGCGAAAGAAAATCGTTGGCTGTACTGTCATGTTAACCTTGTAACCCGTGTTCGAACTGAGGAATCACCTACTCCAGGTATTGCTTTTTTGTTGCGCATCTGTGCTGGTCCGGAATCCATACATGTAGAGTGTTCCATTGACAACGGCGGCTAAGCGCGTTAGCTTGGTTGATTAAAAGGAATACTGCTGCGACCTACATTGCCCGGCCCATCGCCTACACACTTGGGTGTCTGAATCGTTGGAATCCTGCCTTTTCTCTAGCTGCGAAACAGCAGGTTCAATTGAAGTCTGCGGAATTACTCCTCCGCTAACTCCAATGGGGGACGTGGAGCTAATCTGAAGGATGGGCAGCATCAAAGCAAGAATGACCACCAACATCCCTAACCGATAGGCCTTTTGTGACACCATGTTCTGTCGAGGTTGTATCCGAGGGATTGTCTCGTCATCGTCCGATTCCCAGTAGTCGTCGTCGCTTTGCGCATCTTCGTCTATACCTTCAAAAACGTCGTTTTTACTTCGAAACCGCACCGCTCTCGTTGGCCGCAGGTGTCTCGATCTCGGGTGCTTTGGGGTAGTCGGTGCCGGGCTACGCTCACTCCGCGCCTGCTCTTCATCCACCAATCCAACTTCCATGAAGACTGATTTCCGACGGACGGGAGCCTCAAAGGCCGGTTGATCGTGGGTTGAGTCCATTGCTGCTACGGAGAGTCGCGCACCGCAACAATCGCTCAACAGGAATTAAAAGCGTAGGAGGTCTTTGTACAAATGACGTTGAGTTGAAAACCAGCTTCGGGGGTTGCATTAACGGGCTGCATATATGAACAGGGGAGTGGCAAACGGCTGCACTACATCCAGAAAATGTAAAACAATAGCGGGTATGCACAGTATACAGACACTAGCGGAGGCTGAGCAGACACAGCATAGGAATCCAAAGAATTGACACCAGCTGAGCGACAAGTGACAGTGTGTGACCTGGGGAGACCAGGAGAATCTATGCCGTGGACCCCGTCGATATGCAACCGCGGCGTCTCCATCAGGACCCATCCTGTTTTCCGTCCCCGTTCCTGATACTGGGCCGTGCGAGGCAAGTTGATGGGGGGACGTCATGAGGCTGCCACTAATGGAAGTGATCACTCAATCGCGATTTGGGCGGCAGGGCACAGCAGGGCCAAAGCTTCATCAGCCAATGCAACCCCGGACTTTGCACATGACGCTAGCCAAGGATTCAAGGAACGCGGACGTCAGAGGGAAGTGCCAGCAACCCAGGCGCAATCTCATTGCTCCATAGAAATAGGCAAAATCTGCCACCTGTCTGTCTGTCCTCCGCGGACAGTCTTCTGGGTCTCTCTTGTTTGTTTACAGAATTTTGCTGTTCATTCAAGTCTCGCGACCGAAGACTTGTCACGCGATCTGTGATATCTATAGCCTCGCCTCACGCGCTTTGCCAAACACGGTACACACTCGATATTTCACGCGTCGTACTTGGGCTCGGGTGCTGGGCAATGATTAGTCGCCGTTGCTGACTCCGTTATTCAGAAGTATTGCTGGAATCCTCTAGCCCACGGTGCGTGATCGTCGTTTGGCCAACATTCGACGCCGGCAAGCTTTGCAACCGCGTGGCGGTGCAGTGGCGCACCGGACGCTACGTTCGCCCCTCAACACCCAGCGACCCCAGATCACCGTCTCGGGTGGATGCATGTCTAACAGCAGTGTGCTGTCGGTTCGCAGCCGAACTATGATACTCTCGCTTAGCGGATCGTGTATTTCATCGAGTTTATTCCGTAGCATTGGGCCTGGAGCCGTTTTCGTCTTGCTCTTCAGGAGCGGTGGGGAGGCGTTAGGTCTTTCTCGATGCCGGGTTTTTGCCTTCAGAGATCACAGTCCAGGGTGGTTCTCCATCTTCGTCAAACTCCGCCCATCGAAAGAAGGAACAGCCGTCTTGGCCAGGCACGTAGTTGGTATGACACATCCACATATACCTTCCTCGGGTTTCCCTTTGCCTTGTTACACATCGGAGAACAGTGGGCACTCCGCATTTACATTTTGGTGTGTACCTGGGGTGCAGGTTTTCCTTGTAGTATCTATACGTTATATTGAGTCGTTTGTTCTTCGCAAGAGGGTGCGGATCGATGGCCTGCGCAGGAGCGATAGAGTGTTTCCACTCCTCTTGCATCTCAGCATGCATAATCAGGAGAGAATTATGCGGTAGGTGAATCGAGATTTGGCCCTGGGCGTCTGCAAGTGAACCGTCTGCCTTGCGATGCTGGTCATCTTCCGCATGGATTCTGCGAACGCGGAATTCACGAGCAACACCGAGGCTCAAACTGCCGATCACTGCGCGGGGTCCGAGGTAGGTAAGCTGGTCAGAGTGATAGCCGACGCACTCTTTTGGGCCCTCGTAGCAGTTGACAAATGCAGTGTTAGCCTTCCAAGCTTTCGTGGTTTGATATTTGAGCTTTTTCCCTTTTGGATAGAAATCACGGATGCGGCGTTTGATCTCTCGATTGACGGCTTCTTCAACTTGTGGACAGGCGCGAAGCATTTCAGGGGTGCTTTGACGCACATCGTCGACCTTCCGGCCATCGTATATATACTCTGTTTTCTGCTCTTCGGCTTCGGCCAGGCTGTTGACGTAGAAACAGAATGTGTGCGGGCTTTGTACAACCCTGTCGAACAACTTGAACTCAAGTTTGTCGTAGGAAGGGGCTTCCTTGACCAGTTCGAGAGTGAGTGCGTCGGCTTGTTCAGACGGCAGGAAATTGTGGATGATGGAACAGGGGGTGTGGGCCTCGATGTCTTCCGGGGCATACAGGTACAGCGTCTTGCCCTTTTTTACGAGAGGCTTCTTGGTCACACCTGTCTCAGTTGAAGTGATGCGGTACGATGACAAGGACGATTGGTATCCAATGGACGACGCCGGCCGTTTCCGGGGAGTGAGATTGGCCGCAAGTGCACCCGATGCCTGTTCCACAACGCCATCCGATGCCAGCAGCGCCTCCAGAAGGGTGCCTTCGTCGACGCTCGGGTGCAAGGAGGCCAATACAGCCAGCTTGAAGTCGGTAGATTCGTCGTCGTGGGGTTGTTCCATGGCCTTTCGAGGCTGCGAGACATGTTGAAGCTCGTCAAAACGCTTCCTCTTGCGCGACACAAAGGCATCCATGGTGGGAGCATGTTGGAGTGGTCTGCAGTCTCGACGCGCGAGGGGCAGCTGACACGTCGACGCCAACTCACGTGCAGACGAGCTGCAGCCGTAACCCAAAGGGGCCAAGCGCGGGGCGCTTCTGTGTGACCGAGGCCTCGGGGGGGCGCTCGCTGTGACAGTTGCTCGCTCCTCAACGACAATGGGCACACTCGCATCGACGCCATCATGCTCGAGTTTCGCACCAAGGGCTTCAATGGCTACAGCGTGAAATACTCGCCCTTCTTCGACTCCCGCATCGCCGTCGCCAGCGCGGCCAACTTCGGGCTCGTGGGCAACGGCCGCCTCTATGTGCTCGGGCTCACGGCCGGCGGCATCGTCGCCGAGAAGTGGTTCGAGACGCAGGACTCGCTATTCGACACCGCCTGGAGCGAAGCCCACGAGAACCAGCTGCTCACGGCCGGCGGCGATGGCTCGGTCAAGTTGTTCGACATCACCCTCGACCAGTTCCCCGTGCAGTCGTGGCAGGAGCATTCACGCGAGGTGTTTGCCGTGCACTGGAACCTCGTCTCCAAGGACAAGTTCCTGAGCAGCAGCTGGGACGGCACCGTCAAGATATGGAATCCCAACGCCACCGCCAGCATAGCGACGCTGCCGACCCACACGTGCACCTACTCGGCCGCCTTCAGCCCGCACAGCCCGTCCATCCTCAGCAGCGTCGGCTCAGACTCGCATCTGCGCATCTTCGACCTGCGCACCCCGGCGTCTGCCTCGAACCACCTTACGCTCAGCATCCCCACCCACACCCCGCCGAAGCGCCGCTTCGGCGCTGCTACCCTGTCAGGCATTCCTCCTGCCGAGTGCCTCACCCACGACTGGAACAAGTACCGCGATACCATTGTCGCTACCGCCGGCGTGAACGGTGTCGTGCGCACTTTCGATATCCGCTCGCCTCAAGCGGGGCCCATGGCCGTTCTGCTAGGCCACGAGTACGCCGTGAGACGCGTGTCGTGGTCCCCGCACCTCTCTGATGTCCTGCTGAGTGCGAGCTACGATATGACGTGCCGCGTGTGGACCGACGGTAGTGCAATGGGCGCCGGCACCGAGGGCCAGGAGAACATGCTGGAGGGTGGGCGGGAACTGGGCAGTATGGCGCGACACACCGAGTTTGCGACGGGTGTCGACTGGTGCCTATTCGGCGCAGAAGGCTGGTGTGCGAGCACCGGGTGGGACGAGCGTGTCCTAGTCTGGGATGTAACGTCGCTCGCGAGATGAGGGCTGTAAGACATTTGGGTGGAATTTTCTATGGGCTGGCGCCAAAAACATAAGGTATCCCACGAAGTAACGATCCGACCAATTCACGATTCATGAGCCTCTGGAATGTTCTGCACTACAACTACGCGCGACGAGTGCGGGTGCGCCATGGAGCCTGTTCCATTAGGTAAATTGGACTCTTGCGCAATATGTGTACGTCAGATGTCCTGGGGCGATTTCCTATGTTGCATTTGCAAGCATATCCTACATTAAAAAAACCATGTCATGCATCTCCTCAGATCCCACTTAAATACTAGTTAGAAAATACACAATGTCGGCATAGGGAAGCCACCAACGGCGACACGGCTCGTGTGACCTCCGTCCGTCTCAAAGAGCTCGTATTTCGTATTTCTCTAAGCAGCAGCTGGGTATGCATCACTAACCTCTCCGTCTTTCCCCGGCCCTCTCTTGAATCCCCGCCTTATATTTTTTCGCGCAACCATCTGAAAATCTGGATTTATATGTCGTTCTTCAACTCAACTGCATCTATCGTCACTTCTCCTACAGTTCACTGCACTCTAGTTTAGGATATGGTCTTGACAAGTCTGTCTATCCTAGGGTTTACAGCTTAAGATAGAACGTAACCCTCCCATATCCTTTCTAATTCTTTTTAAAACCAGCGACGATACAAATGGCGCTCAATTTCCTCCGCACCAAATTCTCCCTCCTCTCACACCTCCTCCAGGCTACCTATGATGCTGTCTTCTCTTTCCTCCCGTTCAAGTACCGCTGGCGCCTGCTCGCCCTGCAACCCCTGAATTTTGTCTCCCTTGTCATCACATCGCCGTCCTGGCTTTTCAGTAATCGCTCGTCCGTGCTCTATGTCCCAACGTGCAGCGGTCCAAAACGGTGTCTGGTATACCAGCTCCCACATGGCATTGCTCATATTGGTAAAGAGCAAGAGGGAAAGAGATCGAAGCCGAGACCGTTGCACATCGGTAAGACACCTTAAACGTGTAACATATGGAGAGCTTACCCCAAACTCGATATCCACGGCGGCGCCTGGATCGGCGGCTTCCCTGAACACACCGCACGTTGGTGCACCTACCTCGCCTCGAGAACAGGTGCGGTAGTAATCAGTATTTCGTATCGCTTCGCCCCTGTGCACACCTACCCAGCCGCTCACGATGATGTCGACGATATCGTTACCTACCTACTCGACATAGCGCCCTCTCTTGGTGCTGACCCCACCGTACTCACGTTAAGCGGGTCATCTGCTGGCGGGAACATGGCTCTCAGTGCAGCACAGATGCTTCACACCCGAGCAGGTTTTCTTTCCGAGAGTCAAGAAACTGCAAAGATAGTAAGGGGTTACGTTGGGTTCTGTCCGGTCCTGAATCTGCGCTTGCAGCCGGAGGAGAAACCCAAACCACCAAGCTTCCCTTCTAAAGATCCGTTGTCGTGGATGATGCCGCTGTATGACTCTTACGCGGGACCAAATCGCGCGAGAGACTGGGATGATCCGCGGCTTAACACGTTCATCGCGGGAAAGGATGAGCTGCCGAGGGACATGTTCTTTGTGATCGCAGGTATTGATATCTTGGCTCATGAGCAGTTGGCTTTTGTTGAAAGGCTGAAGGGTGAGGCGAATGTTGATGGAGAGCATGAAGAGAGCATCGTTGAGGCAAGGGTTTGGGATAAGGGATTCCACGGGTGGCTTGAACGTAAGCAGATTTCCGAGATCTTGATGTAGACATGATACTCATAGGACTTCAGTACCGCAGTGGATACTGGAAAAAGAACGCATGGAAGCGTTCGACACCGCTGTAGGCTTCATTCAGCGTGTCCACCGCAAGAACGGCTTCGATATCTCCAAGAGCTAGCGACAGAACAAATCGAGCATATGAGCCTTACGCTTCAAGACGATTTTCCTTCGACAACTCTCTCTGGATTGCCTTCACGGCTCTGGATTTTTGCATTTGGAGGAAGAAGACACGTTTGGTTGCCCCAACGCTCGTCGTCAGGCTCGAACATCTCGTCTATAGACCATCCGTAGGACCTTCAAATACGTGTCTATACAATTTGGCTGCAAATGAGCACCTTTGAGCCACTGATGGAGATGAGCTTATTTTAGTAACTTCGACCTTACAGAATGTATTGCACGGAGATATTAGTCTCCTACTTGCGATTGTATTACTCATAGGTAGAGCAATGAACAACTCAAGCATAGTCATACTGGGTTTGCTGGTCGTCTGTGCCAGTCTTGTTATATTTACAAGGAGGGCTCGACAGTAGCAGCTTCCGAAGAACGCTCTAAGATACTCGACACCACCATAAAACATCACTGGACCTTCAAAAAAACCAATGAACATACAAAATCCTTTCCGTTAATCATTTTCATAAGCTCATCATCACGTCTTCCCACACTCTCTCACAGACATCTCCTTATCCGTTTACATCTCGGGCACCCTAATACCTCACCCTGCTCACGCTCCTCCGGACCACGTCCCTCTCGCCCCCAAAACTCCCCCTGCTCCCCCGATACTCCACATCCCTCACCACGCTCCTGCTCCTCCGCCTCGGCTCCTCAACATACTCGATTACCCGGTTACTTCTCCTGGGCTCTACCACATATCGGTCATCTTCATAGTCAATGTATCTGTGACGGCGTTAGCAGGCTCACGTAGGAAGCAGACAAGTTTGGATTGGCTGTAGAAACCGAGGAGCAGGAGAGGGAGAAGGAGAGATAGAGGGAGTTAGAAGGACAATGTACGTACTCTGTGGACCGACGGTACGAGGAGCGCCTGTCGCGTGGGATGCGGACTACGCCGGGTGGTGGGTGTGCGGAGTAGTAGGAGCTATGTCTTGGTGGATCGACGACTGAGTCGCGGTATGTGCGGGTCGGACGCGTAGTGAAGAGGCACATCGTGTTATCTGTTGGGGCGCTTTGACTTGATATTGGAACGTGAGTGCGAAGTGACTTGGTGCTGGGTGCAATGCTGCTGGATGCAATTGGACTGGGCGGGTAGAAATGAGCTCGTGGTTACTAGAGGCGATCGTAGCAGGGTATTGGAAGCGAGTGAACGGCAAAGCGAGCAGGGAATTTGCGCATCATGCTTTGTAGCTCATGGCTTGTTGTTGCTGTGTAACCTTGGAAGTGCGGCTGTGATGACGTCAGGGGTTGCAGCACCAAGCCGAACGGCGCGGACGCGCGGTCAGCTTCTTCAGATGTCCAGATAGACCTGAAAACATCATAATTGGAACTCATCGTGAGTGAATGATGGAACTGGATGCTTGGAGCCAATCAAGCCCTGGTAATTTTGTACTGTCTTGTGTCACCCCAGGAAGGACCAATGAACTTTTTAATCATGCAGTACTACACTTGCTGCATGCCAAGGTTTCCGGCATTCTTCTGCTCGCTATGATTGAGTAGTATCTGTTATGTCTATATCGTAGTCTTGCATGTCACCCATCTTCTTTTTACTTTTGTTTTTGCGGCTCCTTGACCTCCTGCTCCACCACCTCCTTCTCATCAGCCCCAAATAACGTCTCCTGCGCGCTCCACAACTCTGAATATAGCCCCGCGCGATCCACCAACTGCTCGTGCGTCCCACTCTCTGCCACGCTGCCCGCTTTGAGGACGATAATCAAATCTGAATCGTAAATTGTACGTAGGCGATGCGCGACAAACACCGAGGTGCGTTTCTTTTCTTTCAAGATAGAGTTGATGTGTGAGAGGAGTGCTTGCTCAGTATGTGTATCTAATGCCGAGGTCTGCAATGTTCGTTAGTCACTGCCGGAGAAGGGAAAAGGGAAAGGAGACATACCGCTTCATCGAAGAAGAGTAAAGGCGGGTCTTTGAGGATGAGACGCGATACGGCGAGGCGCTGTTTTTCACCGCCTGAGATCATCATGCCGCGCTCGCCGACCATGGTGTTGTACCCATCCGGGAAGTTGCTGATAGTGTCGTGGACGTGGGCGCGTCGTGCGGCTTCCATGACCTGCTCGTCAGTTGCTTCTAGATTGCCGTACTTGATGTTGTGGCCAATGGTATCGTTGAACAGTGGAGTGTCCTGAGGTACTACGCCAATAGCTTTCCGTAGGCTCTCCAGGTTCACATCACGGATGTCTTGTCCATCGATGAGAATGCGGCCCTCTTGTACGTCATAGTACCGGAAGAGGAGGCGAAGGATTGTTGACTTTCCGCAGCCGCTGGGACCGACGATGGCGACCTTCTTCCCGGCTGGGATCGTGAGATTCAGGTTTTTTAGGATGGGACGGTCGGGACGGTAACCGAAGGTGACGTTCTCGAATTTAAGCTCCCCAGAGCTGAGTAGAAGGGGCTTTGCGTTAGGTTTGTCCTTGACCTTGAGCTCGACCTTTTGGAGATTGAAGAGAGTTTCCATATCGAGGAGACTCTGCCTAAGTTCACGGTAGACGGAGCCGAGGAAGTTCAGCGGGACTGAGAGCTGGAAGACCAGCTGGTTGACCATGACCAGGTCTCCGACGGTCAAATGTCCAGTTGCTACACCGTCTGCGGCGAGATACATCATTGCGGTCAAGGCGCTGGAGAAGATCAAGTTTTGACCAGAGTTGAGGAAGGCGAGAGAAGTTGCGACTTTGATAGAAGCCTTCTCGTAATTCTGGAGTGCCTTGTCATATCTCGCAACTTCAAACTTCTCGTTGTTAAAGTACTTGACGGCTTCGTAGTTGATCAAGGAGTCGACGGCGACCGTTGCTGCTTTGTTATCAGCAGCGTTGGCTTGCTTCCGGAATTTGGTTCGCCATGAGGTGGTCAGGATGGTGAAGGCAGTGTATGCAACCATTGTAGTGCCGGTGATGAAGGCGAACTTGGCGCCATATTGATATGTCTAAAAGCGTCAGCAGCGATCCAAGCATGGCCACGAGAATCATACCAAGATACCACAAACAAGGGAAATTTCCAAAGCGGTGGGCAAGACGTGGAAGACCATGGATGTCAGCAAGAAGCTGATACCTTTGGTACCGCGGTCGATAGCTCTGGTCAAACCACCAGTCTGCCGTGACAAGTGGAAGCTCTGGTCCAGCCTGAGCAGATGCTCGTACACTCTGCACGCGACCGTGCGAATGGCCTTTTGCGCGACACTAGCAAACACAGCATTGCGCACTTCTTGGAAGACGGTTGCGCCGATACGGGTAGCACCATCTGCATCGTTCAGTTACCGAAGCTTTGTCTCTGATGTGGTATCTTACAAGCTACAATCATGGATCCTGCGACTGTCCAGGCGGTGCCTCCCAATGCAGCGAAGTCGATGTTCATGGAGTCGACAATGCTCTTAAAGTAGAAGGGCACCTGCACATTGAGCAGCTTTGCGCCGATCAGCAGTGCCACGCTCAGGCCGACGCGAAACCTTGTGCCCAAGTTATCTTTGGGCCACAAGTAATGCGACATCTCCTTCACGATGGCCAAATCAGCCTTTCGCTGCTCCTTGTTGGTCACTGTTTGCTCGGCCAGCAAGGTATTCGGCTTTGCCGGCTGCGCTGCTTTGGTCTGTTGCAGGGCATCTTTCGAGCCGGGCAACGGGGCGGTAGCTGTCCGTTGTCCGTGTGCATCTTTTCTGTGGAGAGGGCTGGAAGTAAAGACGCGTGCGGAGAGGTAGGCGTGCTGCGGGCGCAGGTGGTGGTGGAGGGCTGGCCGACAGACGGCGCGGGCGAGCGGGGGAATCAGCATGGCAACTTCACATGTTCAGTCGCCCGGCTGTGGGAGGAGGAGGCGAAGGAAGAAGAAGAAGAGGCCTGGAGCTTCGTCGAGCGAAGGCCAGGAGCAATTGCGTGTGCAAAGCTCCCATGCACGCGCACCGCGGCGGGACACAATGGCGTCAGAGCTTGAGAGCTTAGCGTGCTTGGTAGGGCTGAAGGCCAGGCACGTCGACGGCGCTCAGACAACGACACCCGCCCGTCCAAAGGCTCACCATGCCCCGTCCAGCTGCGAACCCCTGGACAAGCCTCGCGCGGTGCACAGCGCAGCGACATGCGCGGCGGGCGCCTGCTGTGCGCCACATCAACATCTCCGCGACGAACGCCTCGACCGAGCCGGTGCTCGACCAGCAGGTAGCAGCGAGCCCGTCGCCCGCGCCCGCGCTCTCGCCAGGTCCGTTGCTGTGCCAATTGATGGCCCATGGTGCTAATCCTCCCAGATGCACGCTTCGAAGTCGTCGGCTCGCCCTTTTCGCTTCTTTCCGTCTCGCTCGCCGCCTCGCAGCAGCTCTATACCCGCCGCGGATCCCTCGTCGGCCTCAGCGGCAATCCTGAAAACATTCTTTCCACCCTTTCCTTTCTTGAGCCCTTCAGACGCGCCCCTGTGGGCATTCCCTTCCTCTACCAAAAGATCTCCTCCACCAGCCCCGTCACGGCTCTCATATCGACAAAATCACCCATATCGTCCATAGTCAGTGTGCATCTCGATGGCAGACAAGATTGGATTATATCGCAGCGACAAGCTCTGCTGGCGTGGACGGGACAGACGTTGTCGTTGAGACCGCAATACAATGCCAAATTGGGCCTGGCACATTGGGGAAACACATACATTACCGGCCGAGGTCTGCTTGCCCTGGCGGGTAGCGGACAAATCTACCAGGTGCAGCTGAAGGCTGGAGAGAGCTATGTCGCGCACCCGAGTAACGTGGTCGCGTATACCGCCTCAGCAACTCCGCCGTTACCGTTCCGCTTCAGGTCGTCGAGCCTGCGCTTCCAGGTACCAGATCTCGGTTTCGGGTCCTTGGCACAAAACGTCCGATTTTTCAGAGTCATGAGCCAGACTGCAACATGGAGGACACTAGCTAGCATGTATCACACGCTCAAGACATGGTTACGACGGTCCATATGGGGCGACAGGGTAGGTACATTCTCTACAACGATCAAAGTCACTACTGATCAATTCTTTTTCTAGCTTTTCCTCCGATTCGAAGGTCCTACTACCATGCTGCTTTCATCTCGCGCAACGCGCATTAGTGACGCCCTCACACTAAAGGACGTCAACGAAATAGCAGACAGTCCGCCCGGTGCTGTGCAAGACGCCGTAACCAAGAAGATTCAGCAGGAAATCAAGGAGATCACAGACTCTACATCGAAGACACCAATCGCATCTTCTGATAGCTCAACGGTGCGCTATGCAACTGTTCGGTCTGGAAAAACAGAATTCGAAAAGTCGTCGTAGTGCCTATGGTCGGAAAACTCATGGGATAGAAACAGGGCATCTTGTAGCATACATGTACGCTATGTGCACTTTTGTACGAATACAAATTCACAATGGGCCTACTTCTCTACATCATCATCATCATCATTATCATCCTGTTCTTTTCCTAACCTCACCATACAAAAGCAGAACAGACCCCAAGACCTCACTCTATCCTAGCTGACCCCAAATATCTGCCATCCAATAAGCTACACTTCCCTCCTCCATTACGCATCCCTCCAGGCACGTACATATCCCGGCTTCCAACTCTAACCCTGGTTCTCTCCTAAACATATTTCTTAACCTTCAACCCCTCAGCTTCATTACACAGTCGACGCACCTCCTTGTTCAATGTAACGACCCCCTTATCTAAAGTCTCGAGAAGGTGCCCTTGCACCGCTGCGCCCTACAGCGATAGGCTTGTCCCAGCTGATGAATCATATGCTTTCGTAGGTGGTGGTGGTTGTGTAATATGTAATTGCTTCCTCAACCGTGGCATCCCCTGAACTCGAGCTGGTGTAGTCGGTAGGAAACTACTTCTAAAAGTTTGCAGGATTTGGCTTGCTACTAGGACACTTGCAAGACAATTGTCTGCGACAAGACAAATCCGCTTGTATCAATCAATCGACTCCACAACCACACCATATATAACTGAATCTTAAANNTGTTCTCCAATTGCTCCATCACATCCTCAACTCACCATCCTCATCACACCTTTCCCTCTCCTCCAACGGCCCTTTCCATCGCCTTCACCAATGTGCTACGCTCTCCTAACAACATGCCGGTCATGCACCTGGCTCCTCACCATCACCTACCCGCAGTGCTCTCACGCAAAAGCCTATGCCATCGATCCACCCGCCTGTCCCTACCGTATGAAGCGGCGCTACAAGTCTTCCGGCCTTTGCTCAGCTTGCACGAACACCGGCCACCAGGGGACCCATAAAGACAGTCTGAGCATCACGCCGTGCGAAGTGAGGATTTCATTCATGGACACAGAGATCGGTGCCGTACATGAGCGCGACAAGGTTAAGACTTTAGCCGGGGCGAAGGACAGAAGTGCCAGTAGGGGAAGAATTCGAAGCAGGCAGGAAAGTGTGGATACGGGGGGAAGAAAGACGAGAGCCGCCAAAGCTAAAGCTATCGCGGATACGAAGCCATGGACAAGCCAAGCAGGAAGCATGGACGACGATAGCGACGGCGACGCGTACATCGACGAGGAGTCGTTTTCCACATCCATGTCTTCAACCGGCGGAGAGACCATGCTCGACGACGACGAAGATGAAGATTTGCTGCCGCGAAAGCACAAATCAGGGACCCGCTTGAAACCACTTCCCAAATCGAAGGCGCAAACTCGCAAGCGCAAACGTAGTCCCGGCGTGCTGGAGAGAATACAAACTGCCGCCACCATCCCTGTGAAGAAAGGGAGAAGAGGCAGGCCCCCCAAAGGGCAGAGGATGGTTTGGCCTGATCGGATCGATGCCGCGGCATTTGATCAAGTCAGCCAAGAACGTCAAGCGAAGACGCAGAAGCCAAGGGCCGTTGGGCGAACATTTGTCAAGAGAACCAAGGTTGATAAACAGTCATCCTTGATCGATGCGGAGAAGGTGTGTGAAACCCGCATTTCCACGAGCCACAAAGGCAGCTATCATGAGATGCAGATCAGCATCAGTCAGGCAGCAGAGCCAGTGAACACCAGTGGACGTCCTTACCCCAGCGCCGTAGACGAGACAGACAACTTAGCACGCCTCATCGCCCTCGAGGCCTCAAAGAGAGAGAAAAGGTGGCGGTGACTTGGAACTTGTTAGCTTCTTCCAGATTAGTAGCATCACATTATCCAGTAGATCAAACCGAATGATAGAAAACCATAACGATGCATTACTCAAAGACGCCTATCCAGACCAATCCATCCAAGAAGGGGCAACTCTAAAGCCGGGGGTATACTCAAGTTGTTCTCGAAGAAAGACAGCCACATCCAAGCCCAAGTCTTCGTAATCCAACCTGCAATGTCGACTCCTATCCTACACAAAGAATAGTGCATAACCGTATACCAACCATCCTTGCTCATAACGTACGTAGATTCATCCAACAGTGATAAGCGTGTGTAAGTCGAAAAAGCCATGAAGGTTAAGACGAGCGGGAGATTACGAAGCCTCGGGCGCCTTCTGCTCTCCGTTGTTGCCGAACATGGAGAAGCCGCCGAACCAAGATGCGCGGTTTGCAGCCTTGCGGGCGCGCTGTTCTTCTTCGCTGTTCTGCACGAGACGGAGTGGTCGCATTTGCTTGCCCGTCATGGTGCTGGTCATTTCGCGGCGTGGAGGGCTAGGGGTGTCGACATGCGACGTCTCAGACGTCGATTTCGCATCGTCTTTCTCGTCATCTTTCGATGGCGCGCCACTCGACGGAACCCTGGAAGAAGGATTGCTATTGCCGGTGCCGATGGGGATGCCGAAGAAGGAATTTCGAGGGGAAACAAGGCCGGGCGACGTCTGGCCTGGAACAGCAGCGGATGGAGGCGCACGGAACATGTTCGTAACAATGCTGCCGGGTGGAGGCATTTCCGATGTAGAGCGACGGTGGTGATTTTCACTGCTTGCAGCTCTGGACGTGTTTGAGCGCTGTAACGGGATCCTTGGTGCGGTGTCAGGATCTTCGTTCAAGTTGTTGCGAGTAGTAGTAGTGTAGCTCATGGGCCGGGGCTTGTTGCGACCGCCGCCCATGACAGACTTCGCGCGCTGTAGGAAGCCGCCTTCGGCAGGCTGCTCATTTTCCTTTGGTGGAGGTGGTGGAGGAAGCTCCTTATTCGTATTAAGAGCAGCACCCCCTGAGCTCTCGTCCTCGTCACCACCGAGCACGGACTCGAAACCCTGGTGCTGGAGGAGACGACCGATGATCTTGTTGATGTAAAGGGTCAACGCTTTGTTCTGGTCTTTTAGACCGGTGACCTCGTGCTCTAGCTTGCGGACCACCTCGCCTTCTGCACCTTCTGTGCTTTCCAGGTCTCCAAGTTCGTCGGCAAGACTATTGAGAGGTCCGTTGCGAGAAGGTGCACGCTCTGAATGAGACGAAGATGGACGCAGAAAGTCGCCGCGGCTTAGCGTTCCGTTCAGTGTCTTCTCTCCCAGGAGGAGCTGGAAGCTCTCGTTATCTTCGATAAGCCTGGCATTCGCCATACGAATATCGACCATTTGCTTCTCTAGTTCACGCAAGCGACCTCCACCAGCATTGTCCATTTCCATCAGCTTGATCTGAAACTCGGCCAGCTCGAGGCGTAAGCTCTCGATGATCTGATCTTTCTGGTGAATGAGCTTGGAGTGATTGCGCGAGTCGCTCCGCTGCACCGTGGAAGGGGGCGCGAATGAGCTCGCCGTGTCAATGTTCTGCGAGGAGTTGTTGCGGGAGGGGTTATTGCGGAAGCTCGCTATCAGATATCAGCAATGAACCGAGCCATGTGAGCTCTCAAAGGGGTGATGACGCACAGGCTCGTGACAATCTTCCTTCCTCGCCGTCGCTGCCCTCGACGTTCTTCTTGGCCATGGTCTCCTTCAATCGCTGGATGGTTTCCTGCAATTCGTCGACGCGAGTCTGCGCCTCTTCCTTGTCCTTCATGGCCTGCGCTCGCTCCGCCTCGTAGATGCTCTCGAGCTCGCGTTGCTGACGGGTGAGCTTCTGCTTCTCGGCCTCGAGGGACTCGGCCTTCTCCTCCTCTTCGTGCGCGCGCTCCTCGAGCTTGGCCTGCTCCTGGAGCGCGTCGTCCAAGCGGGCGTTGAGCACGTCGACCTGCTTCTGGCGCTCGTTGGCCTCGGTCTCGGCCTTCTGCAGGCGCTCCTTGAGATCGGCCATGAAGGCGGCCTGCTCCTCGCGGGCCTCCTCGTCGTTGCCATCGGCCTGCGATGCGCTCATGCTGAGGTTCGAGGGGGCGCCGGGCTTCCTGACGGCAGAGCGCGCGGAGACGGGCGAGCCGTTGACGCTGGAGCGGACGGAGCGTGTCCTCGCCACGCCATTTGTGCCGCTGGCGTTGGGCGTCGAGCCACGGCGAGCAGCGCTTGCGGGGGTAGACGAGGCCTTTGAAGCTTGATCGCGCACGGGGGTGCCCGGCGGCGCTGGCTTTCTCGCCGTGGTCGCAGACATGTTGTGTGAGAGTGTCGTGCAGGCGGAGGTGCTGCAGGTGGAAACCGTGGCCAGGGACTCGGCCTTGTTGTGCGTCGGGGCCAAATATAATCAGTCAAGTCGACGGCCGGGGCTGTGAGCTTGGCGGGCGTTGAACGGGCGGCCGGACGACGTCAGTAGAGGGCGGGTGCTGGCGTATCTTCGCGGTTGTTTACAGTGGGAGAGTCTGTTCCATGTTTCGCATAAAGCAGTCCTATTTGAACGCCCTGCATAAGGGGTCCAGGCGGAGGCCAGCGTTGCTAGCCTACCGTTCTCCCTGGAAACCACCGAGGTCACCCTACCGCCGTCACCGTGGTCGACCCCGGCCTGCTTAATCGTGGCCAAATCACCCTTTCCGGGCCATCAGCAGCAAAGCTCCGGACCACGCACGAGGACACGCCCAGCACCGAGCCTTCGACGGCGTACGGCCTCCGACTGTGCCTCTGCACGACCATCATCCAACGGATTACGCCTCCGCCTCCAACTACCACTTCTGGGAGTAGTCTGACATTCCATGCGAGTATGCGTATCGACGCCGGGAAATCTTCACAACCTGACATGCAGCAACTACTGTTCGAGAACCCATCACACGCACTTTGGCCTGGCAGGGAACACGTCCCATCATCATCTGGCGGGATTCAAGATGAAATTACTCATAATCTGGCGAGCAGATTTAGGCCAGTCCGTGCCCTCTATATCCCGATTCGAGCTATGATCACGTGCCCACCCTCTATGCTTCCTTACTAGCCGTCACTATAACGCTCGGAAAGCTCACAACCCCGTCCTCGCATTTGCTCCATTCTTTCAGCCCTTCAACGATCAGCTCCTTGTCAGCACTTTCAAGCTCAGATTGTTCAATTATCTGCCCAAATCCCATTGCCAGGCCGGGCTTGACCTGTGACCGCCACTGCATCTGTCCAGACATCGACACATCCTTAATCTGGGCATGCGTATAGCCAGCAGCCAAAACAAGAGACACGAGCTTGCGGCCAATGTACGGATCCGCGCCCTTTGACAAGCCTAGAACTGGAAATGTCTCGAGCCATCTCTTCATGCCTGGGTTTTCGGGGTAGGCGAAGAAGAGGCCCATGTCGCCTTCTTTGAGGGAGATTGTGCCGCCAGGTTTGGCAGCATCGCGCATTTGCTTTATCGCGGCGAGTTGGTCGCCCGTGTGCATGATAGACTAACCAGAAAATGTAAGCATGACTGCACGTATCTGACTGCAAGTGGCATGTTGGCATACTGCATGGCTGTACACGAGATCGCATCGACCCTTCAATGCCTCGAACCCTTCAACTGCAACGAGTTTATCCAGGTTGCATGCGTCGCCGTGAGCATACCAAATGTTGCTTATTCCAGCTTTCTCTTTGGCCTCCTTAGCCAGCTAAGCATTGAGATCAGTAAATGTCCTGGATTATTCTACAAGGTATCGATTACCTTGATAGACTCCTCGTCGATGTCCATTCCGAGAACGGTAAGATGCGGATACTGCTGCGCAATATCGAGTGTGATGCCTCCCGGACCGCAGCCGACCTCACATACGACTGAGCCAGCAGGTAGTTTATCGATGATCGGCTTGAGGTGTGGTACGTCAGGAATCAATCTTCGATTCTGCATCGCCCTGCGCATCAAGTCCGAGCCTGAGGCGATGAAGGCATTGTTGTCGCGAGACATTGTGATTAATTCCTTGGAAACGAATAAGGATTTATTTGATGAGGGCCGTTACTGCAGATGAACGGTGGATTGAAGCGGATCGAACTGTTTTCGACGTGGTGTTTATACCAGTCTCTGTGTTCGTGTTCGCTGAATATTTCCTTCGAGAAGGGCGGCTCCACTTCACTTGAAAGGCGTTCGGGAGGGTCCAAAGCGGAAAAGTACCACGTTGATCATTTTGAGACGGCTGTGCAACATAGTGCACTCGTCAGCACCAGAATAGTGAATCATTTTCGTCAAGTATAATTGGATGCAGTAAGTTTTGCAGAGGACCTTTGGAGCCCTTTCCTGCCCGCCGCAACACGACCGGTTCCCTTTATGTGGTGCTACGAATATTAGCGCGGTCGGTGTCGTAACAGTCGTCCTTTTTCAGGTAATTACACGAAGCCTCCAATCAGTGCTCTGCTTTCACCAGCATGTACCTTGCATTTGAGCGACCCGCACCGAGGTGGTTGCGGATGTTATTAGTATTACCATAGTGGAGGCAGCTCGCTGTTTCGCGACCAATCGCCGCCTTTCGCCGGTTTGAGTTTGTGCAGCTCAAGCTAATTTGTCAGCATTGCCTTCACCTTTACCGGGCTTCCGCACGACTACAAATGCAGTTTATGTTGAACATTAGTAGATAAACCATAAAACCTTCATCCTGGCGTTCAAGGCAAGTTTACGGAAAATGACCAACTTCAACATCGACGTCGTTTCAGACACGGTGTGCCCGTAAGACTACCTTTCCCGGATTGGAAATGCTGATGGAAGACTCGTCCTGTAAGACTAACACGTGAAAGATGGTGCTATGTAGGCAAGAAGCGCCTCGAGAAGGGCATCGCTGCATACAAAGCCGCATACCCTGACTCTGACGATACTTTCTCGACGAATTGGTTTCCCTTCTATCTTAACCCCGATGCGCCAAAGACCGGTATCGACAAGGTCGCCTACTACAGGTCCAAGTTCGGTGATCAGAGGACCGCAGGTATCTTCCAGATGCTGGGACAGCTAGGTCAGGACGAAGGCATCAACTTCAAGTTTGGAGGCAAGACGGGAAATACAAGAGATTCCCATCGTAAGCCTAATCATACCATATCAGATGGACGTTCGACTGATTATAAACAGGCCTGGTCCAACTCGGCAAGACAAAGGGCCCACAGATGCAGACTAGAGTGATTGAGGAGCTCTTCGCGGCGTACTTTGAAAATGAGAAAGACATTACTGCACAGCAAACTCTGCTAGAAGCCGCCGAGAAAGCCGGCCTCGACAAGAACGAAGCCAAAGAGTGGCTGGAGTCCGGTAAGGGCGGTCCAGAAGTCGACAAAGAAGTCAAAGATGCGTACGCGAAGGACATCCACGGTGTACCCAACTACACCATCAACGGCCAGTACGAAGTGGGTGGTGCACAGGAACCTGCGGCGTTTGTGCAGTTGTTTGAAAGGTTGAAGAGGCAGGGTGGTGGTTCGATAACTACGAACTTGGGCAGTAAGTGTTAGTCTCTAACACTACTCGGAACAAAGAGGCGCTTTGTAGTTTTAGTATGAATGCCGAGTAGGTCATGATGTAAAGTGGAGGATTTAACCAGAGTAGTTTGGTGTATAGTCATGTTACCAACTGGGAGCGGAGCGCACACCTCCGCACTAGTGACTTTCCATCTCACCCAGCTTTACCTTTCCGTGTTAGGAAAGTCGTACGTCGGTCCTCCGATGACTTTCTTGACTGTGGGTCGCATTTTAACAAGTATAAATTTTGAAAGCTTCCTCCACTATTCTCAGATGCATCAGATCTTACCATGAAAGTTTCAATTACGCTCTTGGGCCTCGCCGTTGCGGCGACGGCGTTGAGTACTAATGTTTCGCCAAGGAATTCGAGGAAGAAGAAGCATAATGCAATTGATCCCAAGGATTTTGTTTATGTAGATGGATTGAGACTAAAAGATGGAAAAGGACTTCATTACATCACTGTACGATTGTCAACACTCAATCGATCCTAATCTTCACTCGCTGACCAGCTCTACAGGGCCTCAATTACTGGGCATGCATGAACCTAGCGGCTGACGCCTCTCAAGGCGGAAACTACTCGCGTCTTGTTACAGAGCTCGATCAAATGGCTGTGAGTGCTTCCGAATTATTATCAGTCTAAAGCTAACCATATACTTCCGTGAAGGCCCATGGTGTAAACCACCTGCGCATCATGGCCTCCTCCGAAGGTGCCCCAACTCCGCAGCCCTTCCGCATGAACCCTCCCCTTATGGATGCCCCCGGGAAATATAATTCTAAAATCTTCCTTGGCCTCGACATCTGCCTAGACGAGCTTTCCAAGCGCGGCATCCGCGCCACCATGACTCTGAATGATGAATGGCAATGGTCTGGTGGCTTCGCGCAGTACGTTTCCTGGGCCAACAACAACACCGAGATCCCGTATCCACCTTCCTGGAACATGACCAAAGCGCCGCAGCGGTCTACACCAGGAACAGGCTGGGGCAACTATTCCGACACGGCCGATGGCGCACACAGCTACGACGAGTTCACTACTTTCGCCAATCAAATTTACACAAACAAGCAAGCAGAACAATGGTACAAAGACCACATCAAGACAGTCATAAGTCGCACGAATACCGTGAATGGGAGGAAGTACAGCGAAGACGCCACCATCATGACATGGCAGCTCGCCAACGAACCGCAGTCGTTAAACTCATACTCAGCCTCTGACCCATTGTTTCCTTGGGTAGACCGCATCTCGGCGTACATCCGGGAACTCGCGCCCAAACAGCTCATTTCCGTCGGCCTAGAAAGCAAGCAAGGTGAAGATGTTTTCAAAGCCGTGCACAAGTCCCCCGAAGTCGACTACGCCACGACGCACTGCTGGGTCCAAAACTGGGGTATCTACGACATGTATGACTCCAGCGAAGCGAACCTCAAGGCAGCGCAGGACTTTGCGACCGCATTCGTGGCGAATACGAGTGCATGGTCCAAGGATGTTGGGAAGCCGGTGTTCCTGGAAGAATTTGGTGAGCAATGCCAGGGTACAAAGTGGGTGCTCGTGCTGGCGATTGTCTGAAACTCAAAATTCCCACTTGTGTCTGGAATCTTCAGACATTGGCAGCTGGCTAAGACACCTACTTTCACCCGCTCCTTTGATTTTTGAACATTACACTGACTTTGTATCCCCTTTAGGTATGGCGAGGGATAACTGGGAGAATGCAGATAAGGAGTATCCCTATCTTAGCAGCGCGAGCACCACGCACAAAGATGCGTATTTCAGCGTGAGTTTGTCGCCACTGGGAGCCGCGATTAGAAACTGATTTATGACAGACAATCATCGGCGCTGTTGTGTCCGACTTCAAGAAAGGGGGTGCCTATATTGGCACATCTCCCTGGGCCTATGGCGGTATATGGCGCCCTGAGACGCAGGTTATGAATGAGTTTGGCATGGTGTGGGCAGGTGATCCACCTCACGAGAGCCCGGGGTGGTACGACTTGTATGATACGGACGAGGCGATGAATATCGTAGCGAAGCAGCAGAAGGACATTGCGGCGTGGATCAGGAAGAACCAGACCCACGGGTATTAGACTCGACCATTCTAGGATCTGCATTGTATCAATAAAAACAAGTTTTTCGTGCATTATTCTTATAATCAAGATAGCTCATAGCTATCGGTTATACACTTAATCCGCTGCCGCTTGCTCTCTCCTCTACAGAACAAGAGATGCCTTACCGTCAGGATCGTCGTTGCTCGACTCTCTTAACTTAAACGATTATATAACACTACTTGCTGATTAAGATTTCTGATATTCCCTTGAGTAAGCTCAAAGTCCCGCCTTTAGCTCTCCTGGTACGTCTTTTGTAGATCCGAAGTAGCTCAATTGTAAAACTTGGGTATCGTCCGAATCAAAGCTTGTGGCAAAACAAAGGGGGGACATTTTACTGCATTTGAGACTATTCGATCGTATTGGGTATCCAGGTGGAATTTATTCGGCCTCGGTTGCAAGCATTTACTTGGGTCCATCCTCGAAAGCTGATCCTGAGGCTCAGCCAAGTCGACTGCCGTCGTAGCTGTCGGCTCCAACCGACTCAACATAGGCGTCTTTCGAATGATGGCTGGGAAAGCTGGAATATCAATACAGAGGCCGTGCAAACGTCTCCAGCCTGTTTGGTCGCCCCAGAGATTTATTCTTCTTGGTCGAATATTGGGAACATCCAGCCACATACGGCAAGATGACTGAGGCTTGGAAGCTTGCTTGAACGGAATAGTCTCGTCAGTCTTGGGAATAGTTGTTGTGGGAAATGCTTCGGTGATATAGAAAGAAGCTTCGATGATGGATTTCGGATAATCTGATGCGGTACGAGTTGTCTCTGTTCTTCTCCTTGTCATGACAGAAAACATCCATTTCGCCATATTAGTTGATTTTGTCATGGTGAAATATCTCTGTATGTTCTTTCCTAGGCAGTAAATGAAAACTCAAGATTTTGGCCCGATACTTTAGCTTTTCTTGGTGGCTTGATGTGATGTAGCATAGAACCAGCAGAACTTCGGCAACCAGAAATCAAGGCACAGAAATTTGAAAGAAGATTGTAGAATATTACCAAGTACTGCAACGCACCATGAATTCACAATATTTCCAATCGTGAATACTGGATACTGAGTGGAAACATGGCAAGAGGAGGTTCCACGTCCATGTATGACATGCCCGTGAGAGTACTTACAAGAAGGTGAATCGTGATGATCATCCTTTCAAGTTTGGTGTTGAACGAAAGGCCACTGGTGTTGATATCGAAAGCGGAAATGCCATCCGATGTCCATTTTGGTGACCCGGCACGTGCGCTGTGGCGCATCTCTCAACCAATCACAACGCGGCCGAAAGTAACATCCATAAGCCGAGGTTGTGCTGCGTCGGCGTCTGCCATCATCACCGAAGCAAGTCACCCGCAACTCAATCTCACAGCTACCAGTTCGTCCCCGCATTACTCCACCCCAACCATATTTCTATATTTCTGCTCCACGTTCTCTCCACGCGATCAAACCCCTGAACCACAAAGCGATTCTCGACCGACCGCGTTCCCACCCGCCTTCGATTCTCGCCCGCACCTCCTCCGCTAATACTAATCATGTCCGAGTCTTTCACAACGAAGCAAGTCGCAGAGCATAAGGATGCTGACAAGGGACTGTACATCATAATCGATGGGGGCGTATATGCGCTGGAGAGTTTTGTCGACGAACATCCCGGCGGTGCAAAGATACTCAAGAGGGTTGGCGGCAAGGATGCAAGCAAGCAATTCTGGAAGGTATGTTGATTACCGGTCACCGGTCACCTGCTATGACAGGATGGAATTTCTCTCGTAGCGCAAATGCGGCGAGGTCAATTTTCAAGACCGTCGAGTTTCGTAATGAGCTGTAGCTGACTGGATGGCAGTACCACAATGAAGGTGTGCTGAAGAAGTACGGGCCGAAGCTCAAGGTCGGGACTGTGAAGGAAGAAGCGAAGCTATGAGATTTATTCATCGAACGACGTTACGACACACCGAAAGGCGCAGGAGTAGACTCTTCACTTTAGGGAACACTACGTTGGCTCATGGTGATTTAAGGTGGCTCCATGCCTACAACCTCATGTCACAGATGTACGTATTGGAAACTATGCGCCTGGATTCTGAGCCAGGATATGGGGTAGAGCATAGAACACGCATAATCGTTAGATGCGACATGCTAAGCATTTCGGAGTCATATTATATATATTCGAACCAGGTCAAATTACTTCAAGCCTTCCAAAGCCTCCTACTTGTACACAGCCAATTAAAGCCGCGAGTGATGTCTGACTGAACGAGAATTATCAAGATCAAAGCCTCGCATTACTATAAACATCGTATATATGAATCTATGGTATTAAACATTCAACTAAACCATCAAGGTATCATGGATGCCTCCTCAAGCGAACCGAAAAAAAAAGACATACCGTGGGTATCGTAACGCCATTCATGCAGCGCAAAATATCAAAGCCATCATCAGTCGTCATACCTGACTCACCCTGTCCATCGTCAAAAACACCCAAGCATTTTCGGCCTGTTCTCGTCTCTGTGCGTCGTCGACCTTTCTAATTTCTGTCGCTGCATCTTTAGACCAGAGGTACTCTTCACATCTGCATCCTCCTCGTCAGACACATCCATCCGATACCGTCGAACCGATCCTGCATCCGACTTCTCTTCTTCGTAGAACCGCTGCGGTCCTGGCCCCGATACACACCTAGGCATGAGCCTCCGCAAGAGGCCCCTAAACCCGTTGTTCGCCCGGTCAATCTTCTCGTACTGACTTTTGCGGGTAGAGGGCGACATCCAATGCATAGTGGTATCTTCGACTCCGGCTGTTACGCCTGCTTTCTCATTCACTACCGGCAAGTCCGACTCGTGCGCCGTCGCTTGCCGCAGGGGTCCTTGCGTGGCGCCAATCTCCGCGCCTACGCTTTGGCCATTTGCGGACATGGTGGGGCTTGGGGGGCTCGGTTGATATGTGTTATTCTGGAACAAGCTGCAGGAACGGAAATGAAGTGCGAGTACGTCGTCGATGTCGCGGTTGAGGGCAGGGCAGGTCTGGGAGCTATTGATACGATAGTGGCGCGTTGGTCTAGAAGGGTCGATGACGGTGCAAGACGTCCGACGGGATGATGGGGCGGAGCCATGGCCGCGTCTGCGTGACTTTGTGGAATTGGACGAAGTTGTTGCGATGGACTTGCGGCGCGGTTCTCCTGATTTTCGAGGAGTAGGACTAGGTTTCGTTGATGCCGGACGTATGGTTGATAGGGTAGAGATTTGGTCGTTTGGGTCGAAGTCGGCAAGAGTCTTCTTAGACTTGCGGTGCTGACTAGAGGTAGTCTTGCATCTGCGGATTGTCTTTGATCTATCCTCAGATGCTTCGACACGAAAGGTTTCGTCGAAAGCACTGTCTGTCCGGTTCATGACGGTGACGGATGGGACGAAAGGAGAAACGAAGCCTTGTCAGGTGAAAAGAAATCGTAGATCAAGACTGCCGAAAGGAACGTTATTGAAATGTGGGTAGCATATTCTACACCACTCGTCAGTGCCATTTCACGACAAATGAGGAGGCCAGACTAACTGGCTCACTAGGGGACGCGAACCTTGAGACAAAGAGAGAAAATAGGATCTAGCAAAGGGAACACACAATGTTCGTAAGGCGAAGGAAGAAGCAAGACTTCGCGCACATAAAGTTGCGCACCAGTATTTCAAAGTGCTGGGTCCAGCAGCAGCAATGGTGCCAAAAGTGCGGTCTGTCGGGGGTGCCTCAAGACGGTATAAATGGCAAGGCTTCGGATAGAAACAACGAAGATCCCCTAGGTTAGTGGTTCGCGCGGCTAGACCTGGACCACCAGGCGGATGAAGCGCGATTGCAAATGTTCGAGTAGGTGCAGTAACTGGCGGATTTAGACGCTTTGCACTTCACCGCCTCAGATGCGAAAGCGCTGGGATCCGCTTCGGAAGCACAACAGGAATAGCGGACCCGCAGCGGAAAAGACGATGGAGAAGTATCAGCGGGAAGTGAGCAAAAAAAGACAGCAAGCCTAGATATGTCAATAATGATGCATGCCTCAGGTCGCACAGGAAGGCTGAGTATGATGTCGACTTTCACATGCTTGCTATGGGGGGCGGAAACGAGGCTCCCAAGAACAGCAGTGAGCATCATCTGGCCGGGCTGGTGATGGGCCCTGTGGACGGCCAGGAGACATGCGAATGGCGATGCGCAGCCTCGTCTTCGCCCACACCTCACACCGCAAACGCACGGGCAACGGGATGGACCGAATCATGGCGCGTAGCGATGTCGGGCCAAGTCAGTCACCTGGTAGCGGCCGGGTTTTCAAAGCGAGTCGCAAGGCCCTGTGGCCCTAGTAGAGTCTTGGTGACTCCAGGTGATGCGCCGGGCGCGATAGTGGCGTGGCTGCGGAATGCCCAAGGCTGGGAAGCGCGCATGTACTATGGAACTCGCACGAAGAAACCGAGGGACCGGGGTGGGCGTCGATAGACGACGAGAAGGGAGGCTGTGTGGGAGAACGGCCCCTTGCCTTACTGCTTACCATTGCACATGCTACAGTATGGCGACAGTTCGCGGGAGCGCGCCAAGCCTGTCTAATGCAGCTGTACGCATCGAGGGGCGCCAACGACTATCCAATACCGCCACCACTGGGCATCACGAGGAACCATGGCCACCTCTGCATACCCGCGCGACCACGCCCGTCTAGCATGTGCTTGTTCCACGGCTCACTCACTGAATGTCGTGGTAGAAGGACACTATGTGCTGCCCCACCTGCTCAAACGCCTCCAGTGCGTGCCAGTGACCAACACCCTTCATGACCTCCAGCTTCTTCTCACTAGTCCCCATCTCGGTGAACATCTTCTGGCACCCTTCTAGCGGTGCCGACTTGTCCTCCTCGCCCGCCAGTATGAGCACTGGGACCGCGATCTTCCCATAGTCAGGCGGCTTCGCGTTGATGATGACTCTGCAGTTGGAGCAATACCCCGCTGGATCTTGTCCCAGGAGCAGCTCGCGGATGAAGCTCTTTGCGAGCGGCGAGGCCTGCTTCCCAACCGCTGCGTTTGGTACCGTGTTCGCCATTGCTTCCATGCCTTCCTTCTCTACCGTTTGTATTCGCTTCTCGAAGACGGGGATGGCACTTGGGTTTGGGTACACTGGGCCGATGAGGACGGCGGCCACAACGCGGTCGCTATGCTCGGCAGCGAGATGCGCTCCGACTATACTGGACAACTAGTCAGGATGGTGAATGGGAACATGTAGGGGAAGCTCACCCTCCCATCGAGTGGCCCACCACTATCGCTTTTGGCACTTCCAGCGCGTCTAGGATTCCGATAACATCATCAGCAAGGCTCGAGATGCTTTGTTCGATTTGCGTATACGGCGATCTTCCCGCGCCGGTCGTGTCAAAAGTTATGCATCGGAAATTGTGCGCTTGTAGGCCTGAGGCTACCGCGTGGTAGTAGTCCTGTGAAGAACCCAGCCCATGTACGAAGATGAAGGTTTCGCGAACATCGCTCCCCTCTGGCCTCAAGTCTGCGTAGAGTATTTTCTTGTATCCGATTTGGAGGAACGGCATCGTGTCGTGGAGGGGACGACTATCTCCTGCACAATTGGAGCAGCTATGCTGCGCTGTCCGAGTGCAGCTTCCGATGCGCGGGTTTCGGGTATTGACTGACGTAGTGCCACGCTAATTCGTGACTAGCCAATTCATTTCAGACCAACACAACATCTCCATGGAGATCCACGCATCACGAATATCCAATAATTACTTTTGCTTCAAGTCAAGTCACACTACCGTACGACTAAAAGACAAACGTGCCTCCCTACCCTTACCCGTTGTGAAGATATATCAACAGCGCCATGCACATTCACACCCCTAACTTGAACTCGATGATCATATCCCAAATTGCAAAACAAAAACCTAGCAGCTATCCGGGCATTGCTCGAGATGAGGCATACTACAATAACAAGAGTGTCATATAATCTTGACCATCATCCTGCTACCGTCTATCTTCACATCGCCAATAAACTTGGGTGTGCCGATGAATTCTTGCTCTTTTGTCGGTCCATCCCTCATCATCCCCAGTAAGGTGTCTATATCTGGAGGCGGGTCGTACGTCTCCATGATCGATCTCAAAGCCTTGGACGCATCATGAAGGTATCTCTCAATGCCAGAGAGCACTTCGTTACGCCGAATTCGAACGAGAACACGCTCAGCCCAGTGGTTCTTCCTAAACAGCAGCTTTGACACGCCTCGGGTTCTCCCTTGAATCAGATCATCGGCTTCTCTCCAGCGTTTATCGCCTTCGTACTTCCATTCCCATGCATAGAACGACCGAAAAAGGTCCGATATGGGGCGGTGTCGAAGAGTATGCAGACTCAGGCTTTCAGGGAAAACGTAATATTTCCGTAATCGCGAGTCCCATTCCTCGCGCCCAAACGTGAATTGAATATACTGATGAGTTGGATCCAGAAGTTTGTCCTGCTTTTCATCTTGCAGATGTACGATTGTCGGCTGGTACGCGTTGTTTACGCAGTCGAGGTAAGCATCCTTGAGGAATATATCGCGATATCTGTTTGAGGCTGTGGGTTCAACTTTACTGTCGTCGATAATGGCTTGACACATTTTCAATACTACCCTTGGTAGTTCCTCAGGGCTCTGTATGCCTGGGAAAAATGCATGCCATTGGTGAAGGAGAAAGAGTCTGGTATGAGCACCAGTTGCCGCATGATCATCATGATATAAGAACTTTTCTTCTGGCTTCAGTGTTCCCTCATCATACCGATACCAGATAGTAGAGAGTGTCTCTTGATACTTAACAATTGCTGTCGCCACGCTTAGTTGGATCTTAGCGAGCGTAATGGCACTGGGGCCTCCTACCACAGACCAGCTCTCAGCGTCATTGGTTGCGCTTCGCATGTTGTCTAGGTTGGTTGGCACCTGTTCAGGTCCAAAGGGTCCGCAGTATCGAGCATCAAGAAGGACTTGCGCGTACAACCGTATGTTTGTTGTGACTAGACTGTACTCGGCCGGCACCGACGCTTGTTGACGTAGAATCAGGTATATAACTGGCGGCCTATCCTTCCCAGATTGCTGGAAGAACCTAGCCAACAGGCCTCCCTCCAGTAAAAAGAGATGGTCTGTTTCGGCTTGCACATTGAGCAACTCTGGTGTCACTAGAACAAGCCGAGAGCCTGCACGACTAGTAATTGGGATATCTCCAGGAATAGAATATATGTTTAGCGTTCCGGATTTCTCTTTCAGGGAGAGCCCATTCTTTAACGCAAAAAGATGTGTAAGCCTTGTGAACAACGCACCTGTTGTGGATTCTACCACAAAGTCGACAGATTCAGGGTTCTGGACGGGGCCACTCGAAACACGGTGCAGTAACACCGGCCCTTGATGAGATCCAACTTCATATGGTTCGATTGAATGAACCATCTTATCTTTCAGTGTTACTAGATCTTTCCGTGTTGGTCGTCGTGACAGTATGTAGAACCAGTCCCTGTCCAACCAACAATTAGGAACCCATGATGGTAGGTCGTGCTTTGTTCCCGTGCGATTGGAGGTGATTCCTGCTCTCAAGAGAAACCAGTATCTCCGGTCGTTTTTTAGGAGATGAGCGAAAAAGCCAATGGAGAAATGCGCAAAAGATAATGAGTAATCGGGCGCTAGAACCGTTCGTAATGTTGGCGATTGAGCTAAACTGATTACTCCGAAGATGCGGTCTCGGGGGTCAGATGCGCATGAGCTTGCTGTTAGCCGTAAAATATCATATATATCGTCTTGTTGTGAGTCGGTGAGTGACTTCTGGCCCAGACGTTGAAACCATGGTGCATTGCAGTTGTCGAACCAAGCGACGGGGTAGTCTTTTTTCATTTTCCTCATAACATCCGCATCAGCCCGAAACTCGACATCGCCCACTCGAATGATGGCCTGAGGGCTGAGTAATAATTCCTGAACGACCTAGAGCTCGTTGTGTCAGTCGACATGATACAATTCAATAGTGAATAAGGTGACCTACCCAAACCCTGCTGAAGTATCTCCGAGAAAGGATTTTAGAGAGGTCTATATTTTTATCGCTCTCCTGGCTGTGTTTTTTCGTGAGCGAAGAATCCAAAGATTCATATATCGGAAAATTTCTGGAGCTTTCAACGTAGTCTGGCCCAAGGAAGACGATGACTCTGACACAATTCTCGTAGATTTGGCGCATTTTCGCCACTTGTGCTGCTCTCTCTGCTAGATTAGACTGGTTTATGCAGATAGCATCAACCCAAACCATACGTATTCCTCTCCAAGGGCGCATAAACCGGAGCATAGAGTAACAGTTTTTGGTTTGTAAGAGCACATCCCAGTAGGGTCCAAAGTAAATCGGATATCGAGGTGCGGTATCATTGTCTTCCCCTCCCCATGTATACGACGTGCTTTCATATTCCGGATGGTTGTCATCCGTGAAAACTTCTAGATCGATGTGTATTGGAGAATCCTTATTGGAAACGGCGGAAAGACAAGCCAGACGGAACTCATTGCTTCGCAAGGTGTCGCCGTACACCGACGAAGATGGAGGTTCTGGATCCGAAATACTAGCCGAAGTAACGTTCTGAAAGCTTCTTGTACTTTCACCTGGCATCTTATAATATTGAACACTGGAAGGCCAATGAAGATTCATTTGCCCTCGAGGTCGACTCGGCGGAAGTTGTAGACCAGAATTTGTACCACTTTGCTGGCTGATTAGCTCCTCCACCCGTGGGCAGGACATCCTGCATGACTGGCAGCTCAGTATGCCATCTTCATGCGCAGCCACGCTTGGAATAACGCACGAAGATGTATGCCAACGGTTCATGTTTATAGTACCGTAAAGTTGGGTTGAGATCCAGGGAATCAGGCTGACAAAGACTGAAGCATGTATGGGCGAAACATAGGATGCATGAAGCAATAGCGAGGCTCTTTTAAAAGAGGGTGTTCTCGGCTGGGCGCAACGAAATATAAGAGTGGACGTATGTCAGGAATCACGAAGGTAACGTGGGGGCCAAGGCTGGAGGCGCCACTTGCTCGGCGCACCACGTGACTAATGAGACACCCGGATAGTGGCATTTCGCACGAAGTAAGATCTTCACAAACTCCAAGCCAAAACTAGCATCTCACTTTTGGAATTGTTCTACTTAAAGAGCACCTTGACTGGGTTCGATGGCTGCAACACGATATCGGCATGCAAACCTGCAAGTTGACCTCCCATGCGGTTTTCCACTGTCTCAAACCTCTGAAACAACCTGACAATAGTATAACCCATCTCCGTAAGAGCGAATTGTTGTCCGATACATATCCTCGGCCCTCCATTGAACGGCACATATGTCCAGCTCTTTGGTGTCCAATTGTCCCACCGCTCAGGACAAAATTCATCCACGGCAGGGAAACCCGAGCTCAGAGGTGGATAAAGATCAGGGCGACGCTGCATTACAAGAGTCGAATAGCCAATTGGTGTATTTTTCAGTATAGCGATAGGTTGAGTGCCGTCGGGTCCTCCGCCAACCGGCAGGGTAGTATCCTGCAGTGCAACACGGACGTTGTAAGGGACGACTGGGTAGAGACGTAAGGTTTCGTTTATGATGTGCGAGAGGTACTTCATGTCTTTGAGGTCCTGGTATGTTGGCTGCCGCTCAAGACCAACTTGCTCAATGATCTCCCGGCGGAGTTTTGCAACTATCTGAGGCTGGCGAGACATTTCGTAGATAGCCCACGTCAAAGTGCACGCCGTGGTGTCTCGGCCAGCAAGAAGAATGGACACCAGCTGGTCGCGCAAAACTTTTCTGTCGCGTGTGTAGCCTGCAATTGCATGCAGAAACGTGTAACCTGAGTCATGCTTGCTCTTCTCCTCAAGCTCACTAGGAGAGAGAGCGAGTGACTTTTCGATGTACATGTTGACAAAGTCATCCAAAGTCTTTAGAGAGGAGTAAAAACCCATGCGCTTGCGGGGTATGAACTGATTCAACGGACTGCAAAGGTACAATTAGCCGTGCGCGATGCATCTGAAGCTGGTTTTGCCTACCCAATCCTAGCTATCAAACCCTGAACGTGTTGGACGCGGGTGAAGGCGTCGGCGAAAGACGTTTGGGGATGTTCCAAGCTTCCAATGTCGCTGCCCAGTAGGAAGTGAGTCGCGGCATCGAGAGTGAATCTGAAGAACATGTCCATCACATCCACCTCCCCCTCACCCAACTTGATCATCAGCTTCTGTACATGTTCTTCAAAAATGTCAATATCGCTCAGCCGGTCTTTGATAAATTGTGGGCGAATCAACTGTCGTGATTCGTGCCACAGTTGTCCGTCGACGTTGAATATGCCTGTTTACTTTCCACATTAGTTACCACTACTGTATGTATTGAATATACAAACGCACCATCTCCCAGGAAGTCTTTGAAGTCTTTGTGGAATTGCTCCCCTTTGCCGTATTCTTTGAACTGGGTTGCCAGAATCGCTTTGATGTTCTCAGGATCAGCCGTCATTATTACCCGCTCGCCTATGCCACTTTCAACCGTGTAGCAGCCAGTACGAGAGTAAGTCTTGAACGTGTGCACCCAAAATTCATACATCCTGTCGTCGAGAGCCGATTTGATGATGGAGTAGGCCAGGTCAAGTTGGAAAGGCAGCCACGTTCCTCGAACAGGCGCTCGCGCACCAAGCTTGCGGAGTTGCGCATTGTAAGAGAATTTGGCAGCTATCGTATAACCGATGTAGAGAATAAGAAGGCCGCCAAACAGTTGGGGCGTCGAGATGGTGGTTCCGTATAATTCCAGCATGGTGAGCAATGTGCAGAGGCCAGCTGAGGTCGCCCAGTTCGAAGGGTACGAGTCTAAAATAGAGATTGTGAGGTCAAAGGAAGAGACCGAGGCACAAGCTCGGCCAAGATTTATCCAACACCTATGCGTTACAGTGATGCTAGTGCGGGACACTCGGGATGCGCACGATTATTGATTGCTCCAACGAATACTTGTAGTGATATTGTACGCTTGCGCGTTGTCATATGCGCTAGCCACAGACCTCGGTGTAGGTTACGAATGTAGCCAAAAACAGAAGCTGGCTGCTGTCCGCCAATATTTCTGGGAGCATTCACTGGCGGATCGCGATGCAATCCCTAACAGGATGCGGGGAATCCTTCGTGGCGTGAAAGAGAGGTGGGGAAAACGGCTGCACCGCGCCTCCGACTTCCGTCGGCCAAATCTGGCAAAAACGTCAAAGTGCCGTTATTGTTGATTGGCAGATGCCCAACGGCTGCACGTTGAGCAGACGTTCGCTAAGCCTCGCTGATTCATGCCGTACGCCTGCTGCCTCCACGCCAGTCACACTATCGAGACTCCACCAATGTCGTCATTGGGCAACTCCAGCCTCGCACTCCTTCTATCATTGCAAGCCTTCTGAAGCTGTAATAGTACTGCGTCCGACTTTATCTGAAACTCGATTTGGACCTTAGGTTTTCAGCCACGGTCCTGCGCAGCCGGCCCCTAGATCTTTTGCGACGTTTCAATTCGCCCAAAGGGACACCCTGGAAGATACCCCAGATATATCGAGCTCAACGAAAGTGTGGGAAGAGATCACATGCCTGCGCTAGCCCTACATTCCAGTCCTACCCCTCGTGTGCTTTTCATGTCCCTCTGATTTCCACAAAGTTTTCTGACCCTATACTCTCTCTTATCTGTCTTGATTCTATTTAGTGAAGTCGAAACATGAAAGCATTTTTATTCTCTTATCTGTTTATCTCCCTCTCATCGGCAATATGGCCGATCCCTGTAGAATACAAGCATGGTGACACCGTCTTATGGTTATCCGAAGACGCATCATTTGGTCTAGCTAGCGCAGGCGATGTAGGCTCTCTCAAAACTCAAACAAGTCAGGACTACCACTTTGAAATGGATTCTGACGCACGCACAACTCCACAGAACCAAGACGATTACCGCAGACGTAGGAAGCGCACCTCTGAACCACCTTCAGGAGATGACATGGTCGAATACGCAATCAACTCGGCTAAAAGAACAATCTTCAAGAAGAATTTTGTACCTTGGAAATTTCACCCTAGGAACTGGACAGAGCCCTATACAGGCAATCGCACATACATTTCCACCGTTGACATCGAGGTCCTAGAGAGCGACCCCGACGACATTGCTAAGCCGCTCGCCGGCACTATCGACGAGTCATACGCGCTTGAGCTCAACGGAGACGGTAAAGTCAGCATCACAGCGAATTCAAGCGTGGGCATTGTCAGGGGTCTGGCAACCTTCACACAACTTTTCTACCAGCACTCCGAAGGCGGCGCATACACGCCATTCGCTCCCGTGACCATCTTTGATGCACCTAAATTTCAGCACCGCGGTATAAATCTTGATGTGTCGAGGAACTACTTCTCCACCAAAGACATCGAACGCACTATTGATGCTCTGGCCTACAATAAGATGAACCGCTTCCACTTGCATGTCACTGACGGGCAGTCGTGGCCTCTGGAGATCCCCGCATTCCCCGAACTCTCCCAAAAGGGCGCATATCGCCCAGACATGGTGTACACTGCAGATGATTTCGCGAACTTACAGCACCTTGCTGCGATCCAAGGAGTGGAATTGATCACCGAGATTGACATGCCAGGCCACACCTCGTCCATTGCGCTAAGTCATCCCGAGCTCATCGCAGCATACAACATCCAGCCAGACTGGGAAACATATGCCGCGGAGCCACCCTCTGGAACTTTGAAACTTAACTCGACTCAGGTCGACGACTTCCTCAAGAAGCTCTTGGACGACTTGTTACCACGCGTGCGTCCTTTCTCGTCGTATTTCCATACTGGTGGCGACGAAGTGAACAAGAACGCGTATCTAAAAGATGACACCGTCAAATCGAACGACTTCGCAGTCCTGCAACCGCTAATGCAAAAATTCATCGATAGAAATCACGACCTAGTCCGCGCCGCAGGCTTGATACCCGTTGTCTGGGAGGAAATGTTGCTGGATTGGAACCTCAACCTTGGATCCGACGTCATCGTCCAGTCATGGCAGAGCGACGAAGCAGTCGCAAAAATTGTAGCAAAAGGCCACAAAGCTCTCGCTGGCAACTACCAGTACTGGGTGCGTTTCTCCTTTCTTCAATCTAATGTCTTTTTACTAACCACCATGGAACCACAGTATCTTGACTGTGGCAAAGGCCAATGGCTTAACTTTGACCCCTCTGTCAGCGCCCAATACTGGCCATACCAGGATTATTGCGCCCCGTTTCACAACTGGCGCCTTGCCTACTCATATGACCCACTGGGCTCGGTGCCAGCGGCGGCTCAACATCTCGTTATAGGCGGTGAGGCTCACATGTGGGCTGAGCAGACCGATCCCATCAATGTCGATCGTATGATCTGGCCGCGAGGATCTGCTGTTGCTGAAGTCCTTTGGAGCGGTGCGAAGGATGATCAAGGGAGAAACAGGAGCCAGATTGATGCTGCGCCGCGACTGAGTGAGATGAGGGAGAGGCTTGTGGCGAGGGGCGTAGGCGCAGAACCGATTCAGATGCCGTATTGTACTATGGAGGGCACTGTTTGTCAGCTGGGATATGGTCGGTGAAGCTGTTCCGAACTGGAATGCTGGTCACCGCATCACGCCTTCTGGGGCAACACGCTGTGTAGAAATCACTAGAAATGTGATTTTAAGAGTCCCTTGACGTCCCTACAAAACGAGAGTTCCTCAGTGTATGAAATCCACTCCTGGAACTGGCGCACCGACAACAGCTGCCGCAGCCCACGAGCTGGTATACAATCAGCAGTGAGACCTAGTTCAGAGGTGCGGATACAGCATCGCGTGTTCAAGTGCTATGAGGCATAATGCACCACTCACCCAAGAAAGCTAAGCGGAGTAGCTGACCATACCCAACAAAATAGCTGACCGCAAGACCATCACCAATACGCAAAGAACGCAATGACCGCTCCAGGAGCCATCCAAGCAAAGATGTGGCAGATGCCAATGCGATCACGAACGCGGTTTGCAGAACTAGTATAGTGAAGGTGGTGTGAGAGACGTTGGTCAACTTGATGAGTCTGTAAAATGCGCAATCAGTTTTGGCCCAATTCACATCAAGCAGCTGCACTCCAAGAGTTGTATATACTGGGGTAACAACTGATTGCGAGGCTTCCGCGTCTGGTATAACTTACCTCCTTGGAGATAGTCCTCCCGCAATAGCATTCTTGGCCATCGACAATGACCCAATACTCATGGAACCCACCAGGATAGTGGCCATAATGATTACAGCATATCCAAATATCTAGACCGTCGCTCCGTCGCATCTAGGAAACTGTCAACCATGACCGATGTTATAGGAAGTGGACATCTTACTGATGCACTGACTTGCAGACTAACAGTCTCATTTGACCTGTTACCGGACCCAATGATGGAATGGTCCTTGTTGTACCAACCAGCCCCCAAGTCACGGGCTAAAGGAATATTGCACCATCCTGCATCCTTCTAATCCGCTGTGATGTCGCTACTGAAGATTGGGATCTCAGTTGTAGTAGGACAATTCAGGCTGGCCATTCTGGTTCCGGAAGCGACCCCACAAATGGCATCTGCCATAGCCTCGACACGAGCAACCTTCGTTGGCCATGGGATGACTGGGAGGTGCTCAATAGCAGATGTTGCTAGGCGCTGAGAGCCAATCAGGGCCCGACATTAAACGCTAGAGCATACTCACCTACTGGGGTAGCCCAAGCGCCCGCAATCCGCAATGAATCCAAGCAATCGATGCCCACACAAAACAGATGGCTCTTTGAGTCGGAGCGAGTGACGCTTATTTCAGATAAATGTGGGGTAACGAGAGTAATACTAATATGCATCTCTGCGATAGCGAAAAGATAAATGTATGGTAGTGGCTAGGTATGTCGCGAAAAAGATCAGACTTGTGGAGGAACAAGAATGCAGTGAGAAGGTACGCAGAGGACAAGTGAGCCGAGAAACCTGGGAGAGTCTCTTCAGAGTTCTGTTTCTGTGTTCAACGGGCAATTGCTAAGTATAGGAGGAAAGCACATCGGCAAAAGGCAGGAACCTCAGTGTTGAGAAGAGCATGTTACAAAAGACAATATTCAGCGCGGTGCTAAATGAACGAAGAAACACGTTGTATGCATTCTCTGTACACACCACAGGTACTCGCACATACGACCTAGTGCTATAGCAATAAGTTTGTTTTTTCACAGCGCACCTGCAATTGTAGCCCTTCAATTCTCCACATGTTAATCATATCAAGATTCCAAGCACGCCGGCAACCCCTCCCACCATACCAAGACCCACCCCGGCAGTCCTTTCCGCTTTGGCCGATGAAGCTGCCGTGCTCACCGACTCACTTTGCACAGATGTCGGAGCCTCCCTCGTCGTTTCCGCACTTGTTTCACCGCTTGACGTCGAAGCAGCTATCGTACTGTTTGACGTTGGTCTCCTACTGCTTGAACTCTCATCATCACTCGTTAAAACAGCAGTCGACCTGCTCAAAGAAAATCCCGTAAAAGAAGCGATGTCTATTTCTGTTTCGAGCTCAAATAAGCTTTCGCCCTCCCCACTGGAAGTGAACATGACTTCCAAACTTGTCTTCTTGCTCGCGCAACCATAATGGCCGTATGTGTTTCCATCAATGACACTATACAGCGTTGCACAGAACGGTGCGTAGTTTTCAACGCTATGTCTCATCAGCTCTCTTGCGTGACTGTTTGTCAAGGCTAGGGAACCCACCACCCCGTGATCAGAGGATCATCGTAGCATTCTGAGCTCGAGAGGCAACCGTCGATCGATCTGCTATTCACACATGCCGTGTAAACATCGCAGTCTGTAATCACAGTGCCAGTGCAACACCCGAACCATGAGAACACATCATCGTACATGCAATTCCAGCCGGGATCGCAGTAGAGCGGGTAGTCTGTTGCTGTTCAGCTAGTTTGGGATAACGATTAAGTTTGAAGCGTACCTAGAACGCCCTCAAGGTACCCACACAGCCCAGGGTCGTCCTGCCTTCGGAGCAGTTCCAGTGAGGATTTTGGTTTCGATGTCGGCTTAGGCGTCCATCCATTTGCGGGGAAGAGCTGATTCACCGGCGTAGCATGAGGTTGATGTAACTGTAGTGCTGCTGCAAGACGCACTGACATCAAGCATGGTCCTAAGAATCTCGCAGAATGCATTGCGCTAGCGTATCTATCCAGCAACGGTGAAAGAGCACAAAAACACACAGAGAGAGGCTGCTGAGAGGTTGTCGTGATATACGAAGTTCACGTGCTGCCTAGACACGAATACGAGCCTCAGGGCCCAGAGCGTAATTTTTCGTCTATTATCTTCGTTTTGGGCCAAGTGAATACGGTCGGTTGGGCTGTTGTGAATCATTGGCAGAGCATGGCTGCTAAGGTTGCGGTGTAGTGCTGGTCCTCGTATTCGCTTGAGCAAGAATTAACGAACGCCAACTGACCAGTTAGAGGCAAAAATAGGTGATGGCATGGGCATATAGGTGACTGATCTCAGCTAGAGCGAAAGAAAGTAGACAATACTCTCAAATAGCTCTATTATTTCGCCCAAAGGCCTCCAAATTATCCCCACATTTCGCCAACTATCGTAGCAGCGACTCATGCCTCGCTCCAACATCTCATACGTATAGAGTATATGGATGGACGTCCTAGGCTCAAAACTATCTCAGTATATGTCTGAATGATATAGCTTGAATCTATATAAATTGCGTTTTAAATATCAACTTAGTGCATACACAAGCATTGCTGTCCAGTACGTGAAAACAGGTACTCAGAAGGCTCACTAGAAGTAAACCATCAACATTATCTTCTAATTACTATCAGATCCTTTCAGCATAAGAACCTTTAACCTGCTTGTGCTGGATCAATCCCTAGTTTGCACCAAAGCCATGTTGTGAACTCGACAGCCTTTGCTTCTTCGCCATCAGACTAGCGTAGATCCACCATCGCTATAGCATTATTATAAATTTCCGCCTTCAAGCAAGACGACTTTGAACGTCGGAACATCGGAAGGATCGTTTCCGTGATAGATTGTACTGCTGATCAATCAGACACGGAAACTCCGCGGGTGCCCCTCGTCACGTGCCCAATCCCAACCTGCAGCGTACCTATGATATACGGGACGTAGCAGCGAGTCCCGAGCGCACGAGAAACAGTCCCAAAACTCGTACAACACCACCGCACAACAAGCCCAGTATAAAATTCCACCATGCCATCGCATCTCCCTGCCTCTCTTCACCCCGAATCCATCACACAGCACCACCCATGGCTTCCTCCCTAACTCCCCTCACTATCTGGGGCAAAGGCGGCATCAATCCCGCCAAAGTCCATATTATCCTACGCTCGCTCTCCCTCCCCTTCACGATCATCGACACACCTTTCTCCCAAGTCAAGCACCCCTCTTACGTAGCGGTGAACCCAAACGGCCGACTCCCAAGCCTCCGCGATCCCAACAATGACGATCTCACGCTCTGGGAATCAGGTGCCATAATCGAATACCTCATCGAGCGGTACGACACTTCAAACCTCATCAGCTATCCTGCTGGCTCGGCCGACGCGGCGCGCTGCAAGCAGTGGCTGCATTTCCAGGTCAGTGGGCAAGGACCGTACTACGGACAGGCGTCTTGGTTCAAAAAATTCCATCCGGAGAAAGTGCCGAGTGCTTTGGAGAGATACGTTAAGGAGATGCAACGCGTTACGAGTGTGTTGGAGACGCATTTGAAGAAGCAGCAGGAGGAGCGAGTTCTGGATGGAGGTGCGGGCGGTCCGTGGCTTGTGGGTGATAAGTGCACATATGCGGATCTCGCTTTCTTCACATGGCAGAGACTTATAAGTATGGTGATAGAACGGGGCGATGGGTTTGATCCTGATGAGTACCCAGTGGTGAAAGACTGGCTGAGGCGAATGGAGGAGAAGGAAGCGGTCAAGGAGGTTATGAAAGATCCTCACCCAACTCGATAACTTCCTCGAATTCGTAGTATCCCTCATACTGCGTGTATTTGGTTTGAAATCAACGGCCCCAGACCATCAGATATTGATTTAGTGGATTAGTGTTCAGAAAACATAGCAAACGCTACCAGCGTCTTACACACCATTTCAGCATTTAGCCCATCTCCCAATCTATAATGTACAAGATGCCAAATCTATATCTAGAATCCTCTATCGCTCCGAACCTCGTTCTAGAAACGACTTATATCCCGTCCAAATAGCCAATTAATTGCCCTATGTGTCATTAGAAATATGTCATCGCTTGGATTTTTTAGGAAAAAAAAAAACTTACCAATAGGTGGGGATCAATATCTTGTTTCTCCAGCTCACGCTCTTCGTCAGATATGCTCCACGCCAGATAATCCATGCCAAACGTCCAGAGATCCCACCGCTATTCCCGCCTTGAAGCAGCGCGTTCCAGTTACCCACATAAGCCATAACACCCATGTTCTTCCAAGTGAAACCCGTTTTCTCGATGTCGTCTTTGTTCAGGCGCTTGGCTAGCCAGTATGCTTTCTGAGATGCGACCTGAGCTGTTGCAGGATACTGTGTCCCTTCGACGATGGCACAGTCCCCGAGAGCGTAGACGTCTTTCAGGATGGCTTCCGACTTGGTGTTGTCTTCGGCATCGGCAATGAGTTTCATGCGAAGTCTTGTGTCAGTCATCACCGAGCCTGTCTTGGGGTCAGTCTTAACACGCCAATTGAGGGAGTCGGGGTCGTTGGACGGCGCTTCCACGCGCCTGAAGTCGCTTGGGACCTCATAGACGTCGCTAAGAGCATGCGCGACAAAGGGGTTCTGCATAAGTCCAGTGCCTGGGTACGTTAGTTTGGCAAGCGCCTGGATTGATCGCAAAGGGGGTACGTACTCCAGACTACCATGCCAACACCGATCTCGCCTTGCCTAGACTCGCGGGTATAAAATTAGCTAAGACATACCCACTTCGTACCGGGACGTTACGCACTCTTTGACCTTTAATGTGTACACTTCATGGTCTTCTTTTGACGAAACCTTCTCTCCTGGAGCGCCTGGCCGCAGTTCTTCGACGTGGTGACCTGTCTTGATATCGATTCCCTCACGTGCAAAAGTATCCATTGCATATTTGGCTAACTTTTCGTCGAACATTGGGAGTACTTTTTTTGCGACGTCGTAGACAGTGATCTTATGAAATGGAATCAATTCAGGGTAGATGCGGGCCAGGTCTTCGGTTATGATATCATGCAGTTCGGCGGAGAACTCGATGCCAGTAGGCCCACCTCCAACGATCGCGAAGTTAAGAAGTTGTTTGCGCTGCTCGTCCGTCGTTGTAGGTAGAGCTGCGGCTTCAAAGCAGGCTAGGATACGGTTCCTAATCTTGCGCGCGTCGCCTACATCTTTCAAAAATAGCCTAATAAGTTTGTCAATTCTCATCCATCATCAAAAGGTAGAGAAGACGTACGCGTGCTCCTTGACTCCTGGAGTGTTGAACGTCTGGCTGTAGCAACCAACAGTGACAATCAACTTATCGTACGCAATGTCGAACAGCGTCCCCTTCTTAGCTTCCACCACTCTTCTCTCATGTCTTTGCGCTTTTGACTCCCCAGCATGTCGATCCTCCACTAAAGCCGTTGAAGCTCCCCGATCCTCTATTGCCTCTTCAATTGTGATTTTCTTGTTCTTAAAGTCGACCGCATCAGCCCAGCCTTGAAAGAAATTGACATTCGTCCTCCGCGTGCGTATAGGCTCAAGTGCAGTTCGAAATTCAAGTGTGCCGACCGACGTTGAGGCAAGTAGGGGCGTGAAAGCAAAGTACGATCGCGGCGATACAACGACAGTCTGGTATTTGTTCGAGTCGAGCGCCCGCGCAACGGTGTACCCTGCCCAACCACTACCGAGTACAACAACGCGTTCGCGTTCTGTACGAAGCCCGATCAGCCTCAGAAACCTTTGCGCAAGACTCATCTCGCCTGGGGACGCTGCTTGCTAAGGGCTACTTACGATCCCGGCCGGCGTCCAATTGACTTATAGTCATGGCTCTTCTCTGCTGGACCACACCGCCATGTCGACAGCACGGGCCAGCGATTGTGTGCGGGAGAAGGGCATGGTGGCTTGTTGAGGATGACGGTCTCGCCGTCCGAATGGAATTCCGAGATAGCAGTTGCAGCTCTGACGGCAATTGGGCTAGACGCGCGGTAGGCTGCATAATGTTGCTGTGCTTAAACAAGCGAATATGCTCAACGAAGAGATATTCCCCTGTTTATAAAGACATGTGAAGTTGCGGTGGAGCTGCTGCGTGTTTATCTTTTTTTCGCGTGCCACGGAGAGTTGCGGAAAGCGCGATGCATGACGTACGAACTTCGACGGCTTGACATCGGTGGGGATCGGTGCGTGAAGCCGAGTGCGCGAGGCCATGTCGGAACGTCTTGGACGTTCGTGATTGAGCAAACGAGGGCTGACCGTCTCTGCTCAATCGAGGAGTGAGACGCTGTTCCGCTCGCTCGGAATGCGATGAGTTCCTCTTTCCGACTCTCTGCGTGTGCTGGGCGCCAATTGGCTGCAGCGCGGATGACTGTTGTTGCTGGATAAGCAGCCAGAAATCTTTCATGTCAGATGCCTTCAACTATGATTATTCTGTTTGGGACAAGTCATGATTACTTCCGATTCAAATTCGTCTTAATCTCCGCGACTGAACCGTCACTTGGCCCATGTGTCAGGACCGCTATGAAAAACCTCTATGCCCAAACACCGACCACCCGACGTTGACCTTCAAATGCTCCCCGGCATGCCTTAAGAAACATAGCAAACTACAAGAGCGTGTCACCGAGCGCGCACCTGACAATGCTGCATCCAGCCCGGACGGTCTCGCCCGCACCTTGCTCATCCAGGCTCGGGTTAACCTCGACGAGATCCAGCGCAACCAACGAACCCGTCTCAGCCACGCACTCGGCAATGAAGTCGCCTTCGCGCAGCGTCAAGCCACCTCGTACAGGTGTGCCTGTACTGGGAGCCCACATCGGGTCCAGCGCATCCACGTCGAACGACAGGTGAATGGGAGTGTCGCTGCCGATCCAGCCGAGAGCCATGTCCATGACCTTGCCGATGCCATGCCTACATCCCTAACGTTAGTACCACTGTTGGTAGAAAATAGGGCCAAATGTGAGCTTGCCTGTCGATGTCATGCATAGAAAACGCCTTGATGCCATGGTCCCTCAGGATCTTCTTCTCGCCCTTGTCCACATCTCTCAGCCCAATGTACACAATCTTCTTGGTGCTCAACCGATGGTGCTCCTTCAGCCACCCAAATGTGTCTTCTTTCTCCTCCTTGGCGAGACCCGTCAAAAATGCCACAGGCATGCCGTGAATGTTTCCGCTGTCCGAGGTTTCAGGCGTGTTGATATCCGCATGCGCATCTACCCAGATGACGGCGATCTCCTTGTCAAGCCGTTCCCGGATCGCTCTGGCCGTCCCGGAAATGGTACCTATGGCGATGGAATGGTCGCCTCCGAGCGTGAGGACTAGTTTCCCGCTCTTTGCATGGTTGTACACCTGATTGCTGACTTCTCTGGTCACAGCGCTGACGAACTTGGGCTGCTTCATGTTGCGATAGTCGGGATCCTCTGCTGGCGTGAATTGAGAGTAGTTGTGCACCTGGCCATCAAAGCTGACTTTGAACTCGAGGTCCTCTTCCAACTGCTGGATCAAACCATGTTCTATGAGGGCCTGGGGCGCTGCATCGACACCAGCTTTGGGCTTTGATTCGTCAGTTGCGGCTGCGAATCATAGAAATGGCGCTTCTCACCTGGCCGCCGCTGAAGCCAACCGCCACAACGCCTAGATCATGGCGGTTGGGGAGGAACTTGGGCTGTATTTGCGGTGCGGACGTCATGTTGGCGTTTATGTGTGCTGTGCAGTCGCGTCAGCTACGATTGTTGGTAGGCGAGGGATTTTGGCGTTGCGGTCGAGACAAAGGAATGAACAAGTGGACTTGACTACCTTCTCAAAAGAAAACAAGGCACTGTGACGGCAAGGTTCGTGCTCGCCTACGTATGCGTATGCGCAATGAAGCAATGCAATTATTGCAAGCACACCCTTTCGGCTATGTACACCTGGTAGCTCGCGCGTGCAATTCGCAGGATCGAGAAAGCAGAGGAGAAATGGCGTTGACGACTGAACACAGGAACAGGGCGCAGCGGCCGGCTTTTATCGCTGCCGGGTGCGCCATCTCTTAGGTAAGTGTGTTTTTGAAATCTCTTCTCGTCGCGAAGACCTGTACTTAAGGGAAATCGTGAGGTCGGAATTGCTCCTAAAGACAAGATTAGGCGGTGTTGTATCTGAGGGCCCCGCTAGTGATGCGGCTGAGCCGAGGTCGGGCGCCGAGATGCGGCTTGCGGTTGTAGCCGTGCTTGAGGGCCATTGTCGTCGAGTGGTGCGCTTGGAGGATGTAGAACGTGAGTGTGTAGGGCCATTCACAGGGTGCGTGAATGCATACGGGGAGAAGCACACACAGCACGACTGCTTGAGGTACCTCGGCGCGCGGCGTTTCTGATTGGCCGCCTCTGGGCATGGCCCGTGCACGCGCTTTCGGTCGGCACAACCCTGCTGGCTGCGTCATCGAGCATTCAATCTGATAAATTTTGCTTGCCGGCACATCACCGAGCAATCTCCACTCCACTCACGCCGCCATGCCTCGTCCGGTGACCTTCCTCTTTCACCGCTCAGCCAGCACCCCTTGACATGTTGTCGCCCGCGATTCGCTTCGTTGCCAGCAAGGGTTCCAAGGCGCCCGGCGGTTCTGTCCAGCTGCTTTGCCGAGTCAAGCCGGGCGTGAGCGCGAACAGAGAAGGCATCGCAGCTGTATCCGACGAGGCTATCGAGGTCTGTGTTGCGGCGCGTGCAAAGGAGGGAGAGGCTAACAAGGCTGTGAGAGAGGTTATAGCGGAGGTAAGCATCTTTCAGGAGTTTATTATGACTTGCCCCCGAATCACGCTGCACTCTTCAGCCATCTTCAGGGCATGGCGCATGTTGGGGAGGACATGACTCGTTCTTAGGCATGTTTGCAACATCCAAATAATAGTTCTAACATCCTCGAGGCACTCAAGGTACCTAAATCCGACGTGGAAATCGTAAAAGGCATGAAGAGCAGAGAAAAGACGGTGATGATTGGCCACATGAAGATGAGCGGCACGCCAGAAGAGCTTGTCGAGAAACTCAAAGCCACGCTGCAAGAGCGCGCAAGTAGTTAGCATTTATCAAACTCAGCGAGGCACCATTGCCGTGTCGTTGCTGCAGCTGGCCACGAAAGCAAAATGACCAAATGTGCTTATCCGCTCTTTATTCTAAGTTGACAGAACAAGTCAAACATGGTTAAAAACAACGTCGGAAGGGAACGAATGACGCTCGACATCTGAAGATGTTATAGCCGCAACACAAATAACGTCCTATCCAAATAGCACCGCATCATGCCTTCTTTTTGTTCATACCGCACCTCGACAAGCATTCCGCACTCCCGTAAGTAGACCCAGTGCCTACCTCGGGGATATTTCTGCCAGTGCCTTGGACGTCAAAGTTTCGATTGCCAAACGCAGCGCGCACCATGTCATCTCGTAGACTGAACATGCCGTTGGCGATGTTGAGAGTACCGGTGTCCTCAGAGTTGAGAGCGCTGATGAGATATGCGTCATCGCATCCTTCGGAAGGATTAGCAGCATTACTCGTCGGGAGTTTGCGCCACTTACCGTTGTTCTGCATCGAGTGCATGCTGCCCATGGGGAAGATGGTCATCTTCCCAGGCGTCAGCGTTGTCGATACTGTCCTGACGCCATTCTCATTGACCATCCACGTCGTCGTGTTGCCTGTGACGGCTACCACCATGTTCGTTGCGCGTGGGTGGTAATGGGGTGGCAGCATAGCGCAAGGGCCCAGATTGAGCTGAGCAAGGGTCATGCCATGGCCGGTCATGGCCGGGAAGGTTGCTGCATTGGCGTTCTTGACACTGCCTGGTTTGAAGGAGTCGGTGGGCTTCGCGGAGTTGAAGTCATAGATCCAATCTTCGTCTTTGGTAAGGATCTGGTGCCTATCATATACGGTAGCTGCAAGCTTGAGGCGTGAGACCAAGTCTTGGTTGGAGGTCTTGTCCTGCATCTCACTGGCGTGGACTAATGGGAGGAGGAAAAATATGGTAGGCAGGAGATTGACCATAGTGACGCGTTTCGTTGTTGAGACCGGAGGAAGGGTTATTGAAGAGGTAGGAGGCTTGCCTGGCTGTGGACAGCTGAAAAGGTAAGCTCTTATGCAAAGAAGTAGATTGGCAACAATGTTGTCGGTGTTGGAAGAACGTTTTTAGCAATTGTGATGTACCAACGTGATGCCACTAATAGTTGAGGGGCAGGCAGAGGGGTCTATGGTAGTACCCGAGCCGAGTAAGGGTCGAAGATAGGAACGAACAGACGAGATGTGAATTGGACTGCTGCGAAGAGAAAGAGGTTCCCGTGACAAATGTTCACGATGTGCTTCGATCGCTTTGCGTACCTCTTCTCGCAAGAGCAAGCTTTTTATACCCGAAATGCAGAGGCAAGACCACCTGTGATGCGGCCAGGTCAAAGTTTTGACCGCCTCTTCCTTTGTCGTAGCCTTGAAGCCACAGTTACTCTGAACCGAAGAGGCGCTCTTAGAGGGAGTTTAGAAACTAAAGCCTCGGAGGATCGCATCTCTGGGTATTATTTACGCCGTAAGGCATGCTGCCGCTCCTTTGAAGACCTAAGAATCGAGAGTCTATCTCCTAATAGTACATCTTGCGGACCAAGATAGACGGATCGCTATCCGATATGGTCCTCGTTATTCAAACGGTATCTGTGGAATTATCCGTAAGATACGTACCTCTATTTGCTTCTAGCCCGGTTTACCCGGTTCGTGGGCTTAAGGGTTGTACCGGCGAAGCCTCAAGTTTTGCCAACCCCACTGAGTTCGCAAATTTTACGTTGTACGAGGTAAGCGTGAGAGACATCATGGTCTTGCGTCTTCTGGCCTCGTGATGTTTTCGAACAAGACTCATGTTTCGGCGCCACACTCAGGGTTGCAAGTGAGTGACTGTCAAACACCAGCGACTCGCTCTGCTCCAGTATCTCCGGCTCCATGCTGGGAAACGTAGTAGGCTCAATTAATTCCTTTGAACTAAGCGCATCTCTGGGTCAACGCGACCAGAGACCTGGAATGTCGATGGTCAAAACCCTGAGCAGTCTAGCGTGGTGCGAGTCACCTCTCTGTCCTACCCGTCTCCAACTTGATTGACAGATAGGTTACACTCGCCAATGCCGCGCCTCCTGTATAGCACGCGCTATCCGACGCCACGGTTACGCATCGATGAGCACTCTGTTTTAGCACATTGAACCCGACGGATCAGTTGATTGGAACTACGACAACGGCAGTCTACATACCTAATTGTGGCGCACATGTGCGCGGGTAGGGCAAGAGAGATGCAGGCTGCGCCAATCAATACACTAGACAGGGGTACCATTCCCGTTGCACATCAACAATGCTGCCGTGTGATGAACGAGCACAGAAAGAGAATACAGCAACGAAAGCATTACGACAATCACATTCATTGGTTTGGCAAGCGTTTGTCAAGGACTACCAGCAGGAGACACAGGAAGTATGCTCATGTTCGATCCGAGTGAGATGCTTGGGTTACAATCATGACTCGATTGTTCGCGTGATCACAGGCTTGACGGAACAGACCAGACTTCTGTGAGACAATTAGACGTCGGCATTTCCAATCATGACGCCAGCCATAGAATACAAGTAGCAAAGAGCGGAAGACTCTCGCTGCTCTGCTTGGTAGACTGATCTGGTTCGACTGCTGTGTCTTGCCGCGTCATGCAAACCAGTCACTGGGAGAGTATTGAATCTGAATTGATATTGCAGACCTGGTTGCCGGTAACCAGTCAGATTCCCCGCCAATGGTATGGTTGAGACAGAGCGACCAAGGTTAAACCCTTGGTGCATCTCCGTACACGTTAGCTGAACAATTCGTCCGATAGGTCTATAGAATCTAGATATCATTCAAAGTGTCACCAAACCGCAATACCGTCATGGTTATTCGAGTGCAAAGAGCTTGTCCAATCTGGCAGATTGCGTCTTCCGTTTGGATCGGATGTATGGTCAGATTCGATTCTTCACACGTTCACCATAGGCACATCCGGTCTTTCCTGGGCCCGCATGAGATAGCTCATTATGCCCCAGAGTCCACGCATAGCCTCTGTACGATCATTCATGTCGAACAAATCATACCATCGAGTTCTATGAAGCTTTGGAGAACACCAATCAGGGTCAGCTGGGGATTCTTCAGGAAGAGTTCCCTCAGCCAAAAATTGGAGATAGTTCGGGTGTATTCGTAGCTTCAAGATGCTGATGTGATGATTTAGTGATGATATCAAAAAGACCTGAACGGCGATCAGTAACTTGGATCTCACTCTTCTGCAAAGCTACTTACATCATCCCAAGCAGTAGCATAGTCTTTGCCGATCGCTTCGTGGACAACTTTTGGATCCCAGAGCGGGTTTCCAGGTCTGAGAACCTTCCAGATCTCCGCTGGTGTTGGTTTCCGCCTGTCCTTGGACCCCACTCGAGATTTGCTAGTCTTTTCATCCACCTTCGCTGGACGATCTGCGGCTGGGGCATCGCTTGCACCCTTGCCTTCACCCACCTTGCCACCTGGTCCCCCACCCCATCGATGCGTCGTTGTCCACCACTTCCCCTCTCCACCTCGTTTCTCAGTCTTGCCTTCCCTTGACCTTTCTTGTGCGAGCAAGAGTAAACCGCCCAACTCGCGGACAGTGTCTAACGTTGAATCGGCTTGCAAGTTTCCTGTTAAACCGAAGCAAGTGTCTGCTCTGCATTGTACACCCAGCACAGGGCCTTCCATCCATCCTTGACGCGCCTTCATTCTATCTTGAGGGCCACGCCATGCGACTGTACTCACACGAACAGGAAAGCGCACATGCTCTAACAACAGCACTGGCGGACGACGGTGTGGAACCAGTGTAACCCCAAAAGCCCACGTGATGGGTTCTAAGAAAGCACGTACCGTCTCAAGTCGATACGACTCAGGCATTTCCGCACCATTGCCAATACGATAGCCTTTGTAAGACCCCTTGCTTAAATCAGCAGAGTCTTCGGGCGTAGCTGCTGCGTTGGCCTCCCATGGAGCTTTTGGTGGAGCTATTCTGGCTGGTAGCGCCCTCCTTGGCAACATTGCAGAGCTGGTCGGCAAAACTAGATTGTCAGAGGCTAATGGGGCGGAGGGCATAACAGTTATTTCATCCGTAGTTGGTTCTGTTTTCATTTTCTTGCGGGGTTCCTCATCCATTGGAGTCTCTGAGCTGGGCAAGGTCGAACCATCGGCTTTGCTCACCTGATCCGAGGAGGGTTGGTCTAGGTTGAGATTGTTGTCTTCTCCAGGGCTCGGAGGTAGATACTCATCAAGTGAGGTGTCCCAGTAGTAAGCCATGTTGTCAAGACCTTCCCAGAACTTTCGAAAGTGCGCCAGACGCAGTGGAACTTTTTCTCCCATCGGTTTCCGCGTAAGGTTAGCAAATGCATCTGCATTCTCGAATTTGATCTCTTTTACACGGAGGTAGAACTCATTGTGATCTGGAGCCTTTCTGCCGTTGCAAAGAAGTTTAGCACTGGGTTCTGTTGGGATCGTAATGTTTTGTTCTGGTTCCTCTAGCCAGGATCTGGGTGGTAAATGCGACTGCGCGTCGCTTGAAATAGATGCCAAGAGGGTTTCAAAATCGCACTGTGGTTGAAACGACACGTTCAGCAAAGTCAAGGTGTCCGGGTTGACATCAGAGGGTTTCTTCAGTCCGAGGAAATGAGCAGCAATGCCGGGGGCCGAACCATCGGTCCAGGAAGTCGGTGGTGCCGACAGTGAAGGCTCAGGTGGACTTAGAGATGGGAAAGTAACGGGTGTCGGCCGGGCTGGCGGTGGCCTCTCTTTGGCGTTGTCATGTTGGCCTGCCAGCAGGTTGCCTGGATGGGTGAACCATAATCAGCGATGCTAATGCACAAGGTAAAACGTGTTTTGCCAATCCACAGCACGAAACACGCGGATCGGACAAAACAGTATGTGGGACGGGAGACTCTGGGTTCGGTGGATGGGGAGAGGCTGGCGGCTAACCGTGCTAGGCCGTGAGGTGGGGAACGGCGATGCGGCGGCGCACAGCAAAGCGCTGAGAAGACACGGGCAGAGCCAACGTACCGCTGAATTGAAACATGGTGGTGGGCTTGTTGGCAGTCGAAAGGATGCGTCAATTGGCCAGCGACGGGAGAAGGGGAGGAAACGAAGACTGCGAGGCATGGGACGTTCGCTTCTGTGCCCCAAACGGCAGCCGCTCGAGCGTCTCCGCTGTGGACCCAATGCCTGCTTCGTTCGAGGCTCCACCGCTCGTCATTCTGCAGAGGAGCATGTTGCATCCAGACGGAGGTTTAGCCTGTTTGTAGCGCCCCTGTTTGCGCGCGTTTACTTGGGAAGTCCAAAGAACGAGCCGTGGCGATCCCACATAGCATAACGCTCGGGGATGTCACGTGCCTTGGGGTCGGCCTCGGAATCTCCGCACCCACCGCGCTCAACACCACGGCCGCCTGCGACTGCGCGCGATGGCTGCCGGCATATCCCCCCGCCTGCCTGTGCCTAGCCGGCTGAGACGGCCGTGTCGCTGTCTCTGGACTGTCGATGCCTCCCGCGCTTCAAATGTGTGAGAATTGCAGCCCAAAGCGGCACCTGAAGCCGTTCCCGTTTCAGAACACCCCAAGCGCTCCACCTCATGCCAACGGTTGGCAGCCATCCCGACCGCTCTTCCAACCGCTGCTGGCATCTGCCTCTGTGTCTCTGTTCTCCAGCATCGTCCCGCAGAAACCTCAATTTCCCACGTTTAATATGCTCGAAGCGCCAGCAGCGCTTTGATCTTTTCCTTTCGTCTCTTCTTTCGAGCCCCTAGCGGCGCTTCTTTTCTATGAGTCTGTCTTCTGCATGGCCACTCCATCAGAGACTATAACGACGGTGAGCGGGAGACGATGTACGCGCTCGCGGGCCCGGACCGCCACATCGACCATCATCTCTACCACTACGTCCATTCTATCCACTTCAACGAGTACCCAGGATGCGCAATCGATACAAAGCAGCTCCATCGCTGAAGCACCTCCACCTCCTCCGTCTGCCTCTACTTCTACCGAAGCAGCGCCGCAGGTGACATCATCTGAAGCAGTCTCCACGGCGATAGGTACGGATAGCGCACTCTCAACAGTAGCGCAATCGTCGCTTCTCGCGAACATATCGCCACAGGCTCCAGCAGCTGCAGTCCCTGCGCCTGCGCCTGACATCGCTGAGACGCCATCGGTTGAGTCCACTGTGGTCGACCCTATATCAACACCCTCAGCAACTCCAGCACCGGCAAGCTCTAACTCGATCCCCACAGCTGTATCGTCGACAAGTTCAGTCCCAGCAGATTTGCCTGCAGTATCGTCTACAGCGCCCGTCATCTCATCACCGGCGACTCCATCCGATGAACCCGCACAATCTGTATCGCCTGGGGATCCTGCGCCCGACACCCAGCCCGTGCTATCTCAACCCACCGGCACAGGCATTTCAACAGGAGGATCCGCAGGTGTCATCTCGCCCGACACAGGAACCACCGATGGAGGTAACGGGCTGACACTTCCCTTGACTGGCCAAACAAATGTTGCCAGTATAGCAGGCGGTGTAGTAGGGGGTTTTGTAGGTCTTGCTATCATCAGTGCCCTGTTGTTCTTTTGCTTGAGGAGACAGAAGAACGGGACCTTTGAAAAATGGCAGCAACGTTTAAGCGAGAAGAGCCCAAGAGAAGACGGAGGTTTGGTCGCGAAGCTGCGCGCACTTCCCGGAAAAATAAGAAACGTCCCAGCAGGGATAGAAGTCCTCGTCGCGAGACTAAAAGGTAGCAAGTCTGGACCAACATCGAACCCATACCGTAAGCATACCCGCAACAGCAGTTCAGTGTACTCGGTGGGAACGAACCGACGCAGCCAGTCAATGAGCGAACCGCCATCAAAATTTCGGCAACAGCTTCGTGGAATCGGTGGCCGGATGCCCACTATCAAGAGGTCTCGAACACTACTACAGAAGAAGCCAGACAGTCTCGTTGTCGGCCAGAGCTCTCCTTTCCCTGGTATTGTTGACGATCCAGTTCTTCGCAACAGCAACGCCGACGTGAATCCTTTCGCAGACCCGTTAGATCCACCTAAGAACCTCCAGTTGCTGAACCCCGATCCAGCATCTCCTCAGCCACAGAATCAACAAGGCGGACTTGTTGCACCGAAACCGGCTGCCACATCGGAAAGAAACCCTCGCGATCCTTTTGCTTCAATTTTGGATGAAATAGACGCCCAAAACGGTAGTGGTACACCTGAGTGGCTTCGTGAGACTGCCCAACAACACAAGCGAACAACGAGCTTTCAGACTGCGCTGCGCTCAAACCCAGTGTCAAGAGACACTACATCAGTCTACACAGAGAATCCATTCTTCGACCCTTCAGATCCGCCGCCACTTCCTCCGACGCAGCCACTGCCCCCCACGCCGTCGCGTCCAGTTAATGCATATGCACCTCTTCCTCAATTCAACGCAACATCGAGCACAGTTTCTCGCGTTTCCAAAGACTCGTTTTTCTTTGGCGAACCAGGACCTTCCCGCCCAGCAACAAATATGTTTGGCAGAGGAGTACGACAGTCTGATCCATTCGATCTAGACCGCCCCGAGGTGCTTGGATTCGGCAATGTAGGCGGCCGCACTGTGAGAGGCAGCGTCACAAGGCAGAACTCCCGCAAAAGAAGTAGCACCGTACCCAACTGGGTTAACGTCAACGACGGTCCTTACGACTCCGGCAGTACTCCTCTACGAAATCCGAGCTTCAAACGAAAACCATAGCGAGCAATGCAATCACTTGTAGTGATGAAGAATTTAATGAGGTGTATCATGGCGTTTTATGTCTAATTTTTGAGTTGCCTGGAAACGACGGTGGCAGGAAGTATTCCGAGGGTCCACTGTCCGCAACCAGCAGATTATAGAGCAGAGCAACAGCCCTCTGCTATATGTTTTTACTTTCCTTTCTTCTATATTTACGAGTCGAACACACCTTACCTTCATTATTCGGTATTGCATGTAACATAGGTCGCGTCTTTTTGTGTTTAGAATACCCCGGGGCCATCCTGACGCTCGTTACATGGAAAATGCAATTCATATTTTCACCTTGTGAGACGGGATCCTCTTTACTTTGCTGCCTCGCCAGTGCCAACTTGTCACTTGTGTCACCTCATCTTAAAGAAATGTCATTGTCACACAGGCATGAGCCGCGGCCCACACACACGTGCTGTCCTCAGACTACCAAGCGAGTCAATGCATAGATCTAGCTTGAAACGTAAGTTTTGTCAAGCAATATCCTTGCTTGAACAACGGACGTGTGCCAAGACATATAGGCTCTGTAAGGAGCATCGAAGATGTAACATAGGTGGTACGACTTTTGTATAAATGTTTGCATAGTGATGGTGAGAACGTGGCGTACAATGAAATTGGACACGGCCATGCACATAGGGACGAAGTAATAACATACGAACAACTCAATATGCTTTTGCGAATAGTTATTACGGATAATGTATCGAATGTGCAATTGAGAATCAATTCTATCATCCATCCACAGCGCAAAAATGAGGTTCAAATACTAACTGACCGACGTGCTGTTGTTTTATATATATCGATCAAGTAGATCGAGATTATCGCATATGGATGGGATGATATCCAAACAGTATTATTGCACGTTGCATTGGATATGGGCAAAAAGTTGGACTTGCTGGGAATCGAACCCAGGACCTTTCCCATGCTAAGGGAAAATTATACCACTAAACCACAAGCCCGTTTACTATACTTGTGTTAGCTTGGGATGATCCATAAATTCATATACCAGGACACATATTTCACATCTCAATCATCAGTTTCACACTTTCCAAAATTGAAAAAAGGCCTTCTTCATAGTGCTACAGTAAGGCTAGTCTCTAGAGAGGAAACGTTATGCTTTAGCTTATCATATCAATCTTTACAGAGTAGTTGCGCTAGCTAGCTAATACGGTAACCCTTCCGACGGATGTTATTCCCAAAAAGATATTCCATCTGCGATCGCTAATTTAAGTTCTACCAATCATGTTGACGTGGATCGCTGACGCCAAGAGCGCTTAATGTTGGTGGCTATCTTTTCCGAAAAATCAGAAGTGGTACTCGCCTAACATGCCAAGACGTACGTCTTGGCCTTACGCAGCTCAACGTAACTTCGCAGCCCAACGTAACTTTGAGTCGCCAATCTATCTATTTTATCAATTTGTCAACCACAACCATGCCTAAATATTACGGCGAGAGTCACGAAATCGAGCAGCGTATCTCCGATTGCATTGCTAGTTTTCCTAATTCAAAAATACCCAATATTGCTGCTGCAGCACGCGATTGGTGTTTGCCTGTTTCGCGACTTTGAAGCCTCTCAAAACCGGCCCCAGCAGGTGCCATCGCTCAGAGAGATGACTGTTGATCCAGCTATACTCGCTCTATCAAATAGCCCGTATAAAAGTCCATATAATTGAAGCCTACGCCGGCAATATCCTGAAAAGTTTCGATTTCCTATACAAAGTTACGTTGGGCTGCGTAGGGCCAACCTTCGGTTGGCGGGTGGGGCGAGTAGTTCGGCTGACCAACATAAGTAAGCGAGGCGCGCAAACTAGGCGACCCCACTTCGATATTCTCGCTTCTCGGCTGAACAATGATGACTTTTAAGGAGCGCAGCTCCACGAGAATTGCAATAATATTGTATATGTATTTTGTATATTGTCAAATCTTCATCCAATCAGACAAAAGTCCGATATGGTCTAGTGGCTAGGATCTTCCGCTTTCATCGAGCTCAGTCTCGGAGACACCGGAAAGGCCCGGGTTCGATTCCCGGTATCGGAGTCAATCAAGGCTCATCTTTTTGTGTTTTGGTTTGCTTTGGATATCTTTTTTTTTCTTCTTCTATCTTTCTTCTATCTACACCCTCATAAAATGAACACGTTTAGAAGAGCTCCCGGCAGACCCGCTTGGTCCGATATGGGTACCCGCTCTGACCTCGATTTTGCGCTTGTACTACTCGGTCTTTTGTAAAATCGAGGCCTGTGCAGTTCCCACAGCATCTTACAAAACGTTTCAGAGGACGAAGTATTTCTAACTGTCAAGGCGACATGTGACTTTAATGTATGCTGTTCTGTTTTTCCTTCGCTGGTTAACGCTCAAGGCTTATGAAGTCAACGAGCAAGTTGTTTTCGTTTAAGCAATTAACCAAATGGTATCGAGTCGCTAAAACTAACAAAGTCTAGAGATCTTAACGAAAAGCCCCAGGCCTTGTGTATCGTCATTAGCATACTTACACGTGATGCATGCTATTTCTATCACAGGACCGCTATAATCGAGACTCGGCGTTAGCATGGCATAGGAGCCGCTGGCGAACGGGTATTTCGCGTATCTAGCAGACGAAATAATTTAATAGATCCTTATAGAATAAATTTGCTAAGCAGTGCATGTAGCTACCAATCCAATAGCACTGTCTACGAGAACGATACCCTGGGCGACGAAAACGTCATCGCGATGCGAGAAGGTAGAAGAGAACGGAGAATGCAGACCCGTGAGAAGGTTTGAAGATAGTATAAATAAGGCAACAAGTTTTGCAACCCTAAGGAGGTTACTGGGGTGTAGCTAGAGACTGCTTTAAAAGCGCACGTGAATGAGTTGAGATTTAACGACCCGCGATACATTAAAATCGAAATGAGTTTAGTGTAAATGCTCGTAGATATATACAGTAAGCTTCACCAAATAAAAAGAGATACCATCACCAACTCCAAAGTGTCTATTCTAACAATATTCGCAGCAGGAGCCGTTTCAACATCCAAGCGTCTGGCTGTAAACCACGGTCTGGGCGACGAATCAAGGGTATAGATGATTTTCTTTGTCGAAATTTTGTGCACAAGTCAACCGGTAAAAGTCCAGCCGTTGTAGCAAACTAAAAGTTCGTAAAAGGATAGAAGGAGAACCTAAAAATCAATTAGTTTGAAACTCAACGACTCGTCCCGGGACTAGGAAATTATCTAAAGCCCATAATCTAGTGTACCAAATGTGTGCAGTTCGTAGTTATAACTCAAGCAGCGGTAGATTGTGTAAACGCTGTAAATGGTGTTGCGGAAGTCGAAGAGTATGTAGAACGCGAGCTTGACTAAAAAGTAGTAAGTCTTTGCCGCCGTGAAGAAGAGGCATCATAGTGAACTTCCTAACAGCGTCGAATGTAGTGGAGGATTTTTTTTATTAGGCATCTCGACGAAGTAATCACGGCGATGACATTAGAAAATATTAATACGAACACACACACATAGGGTATTGAGCCTTCCGTCCTGGGAATAGTGGCATTAGAGGAATGGGAACGTAGCGGAAGCTAAGATCAAAACGACGGTGGAATTTACTTAGCTCAGATCATGACGAGGCACCGTCTTGCGCAAAGGGAATCGAAAGACATAGTGCGACCAAGAAGAATGCATCGTTGTACTAGCAAGAAAACATAAATGTGCATTGGCTACGGCTGTCAACAAATTTGGAGGAAACCTCCCTTTCGATGAGTAAGAAGACGCACTGATAGGTGCGAAATGGTGGCCCGTTTTCGTTGAGTCGCTCTCCATATTAAGTCAGATTAGTGTCACAAGTGTGTGGTACCCGATGTGGCACAGCCGGAATTGCCTTGTATGCGCCATGGTTCGTCATCGCTTGGGACCCGTGTAGCTGGAAAGATATTGACACGAACATCATGATTTCGATGACCGCATATGCTCGTTGCGATGCCCAAGAGCTTAGGAGGCAAGTATGCTCTGACTTGATTTGTTACGGAATGATATTCCGTCGACTAATCTCATCTCTTCCTACGATGCTGTATTGAAGAATTTGGACTGTAAGGTACTGAATTTGTATTCGCATGTTTTCGGTACAATAGCATGATCCGCGGAACCATGCCCAACACTCCCCTTCTCAATCATTCTGTGTCTAGTTATTAGGAAAGTAGAAGCCTCTCACAGATCTACAGTATCGATTCATCTATTCTCTTCAAGGCATTCTAGAGTCAGTCTTTACAACAGCGCCAATACGTGCACTTGTTGCAAAAACCTTATTTATACGTCTGAACCTACTGGTTCAGACTGTTCTAACGGTCGAGCCGCGATGAGGGCTACTACTCCCGCAGGCATGGAGTCCAGTTCCAGTCTTTCCACCCTCCTCTCCGAGTGTTCACCTCCTCAACCTCTTACTCAAAAGAAAGATCTTCTCAAGGCCCGCCGTAAAACATCCAAACGGATTTCTCTAAAGCGCAACAGGAGTGTGGAGACTCTAATTAAGGTTTCACCGTGGGAAGCAGAGCCTTCTGCCGCATCCCTCCCACTCCTAACCTCACGCAACGTCCTCCCTCCAAACTCAGAAGTTTCTCAAACACCTGCGGAGGCTTCCACAGCCCCAAGGATTGACCTGAAGCCTCCTACACCGGAATCACACCAGATACTTCTACTGCCCTATGACATTCCGGAGATCAACATCCTGCCACCAACACCAGAAGAAGTACCCATATTTCAATACACAGTGAAAGCTCAGCGTTCGCCTCATAATCTCATGGCTACTTACCGAAAACCACTCTACCATCCTTTCGAGAGACCTAACCAATCCGGTGATTACCGACTGATGCTAAGAAGGAATGCGCCTTTCATTAACCTGAGAGATTGTTGGCGGTGCCCAGAAGCGGAACTGACCGCACGAGGTCTTGCGAGGCGGAACTCCACCAACCAGCCTACCAGGCGCGCGAGGGAGAGGCCAGAAAACATGCATGCCGCAGTGCAAGAGCAATCCGAAGCGCCCCAATCAGCCTCAGAGACGACACCTTTGTTCGCACCAAACGAGCACACGTCGTCCCAGACCCTCAATAATTTCCCGGACGTGGCCATTCGACCCGCCCAACCTGACGTCGAACCCGAAACTCCCCCTTCCCGCATCAAGGCCCTCCTGGCATACGTCTTCTTCCCTTTTAAAGCTATATACACATACATCTCTACTAGAATTTCCACCTATCTCCACGACCTCGAGGCCCGTTCCGGCGAGCTAGGCAGCCACTCCACCGAGACCGCCCGTTGGCTTAGACGCCTAAAAGTCGAGGACCCGGAGAACCCTTACCGGCAACGCACATACAACACGTTTCCCTCACGCTCTCAATCTCCGATTTTCCAGAGTAGGATCAGGAGCAGGGAGAGTATAGCTCGTGAGGGGGGAAGAGGGATCGTTGGAACGATACAATGGGGTAATAGAATAGGCGAGGGGTACGGCCCTCGTTGATCCAGGCTATATTTACTGGGCCAAACAGTATTAGGATTTCCCCAAGATGGAGACCTGCTTGTGTTAGGCAGGATATGCTTTGCGAAGACGATATCGTTGCACATGCTGACTTATTGTCACCATCTGTAGCATATATAGTAGGACAGCTTGCCGCATGACACTCTGTCCGCCCGCAATACAGATACCATCTCTCAATGTTACCTACCTGTGTTAGAAACTTATCATACTACTTCCAAGATGCACGTACCTTGCACCGACCTCTTGTAGCAGAATTCGACAACATGTTATCATTCCCTTTGAACAACGTAGCATGCACACAATAATAATGTTTAATCAAATATACATTTCTCTATAGTGTGAACTGCCTGAACAACCAGGCCAAAGCCTCACGCAAACCACCACGCAGTTTGGGGGTATATGTATGCTAAATTCCTTACGCCGCCAATGCAAGGGCTACAGAAGAAAAAGGAAAATAGATATGTAAGGAGCGTTCTGGTATTGGGTATCATAAGGAAAGGCCTCTACCATCTAAAGAAAGGAGCGTATAAGAGAGAGAGAGAGAGAGAAAGAAAAGAAAAAGGTCAGGGTTGTGTCAAGCAATTGAGTATTTGCGACCTGTACATTGTCTGGACTGGGGTTGTCACAGCGTGCTTGGGTGTTGGTGTTTGACACCGTTTTGTTGCCTAAGCCCGCCACAAACTCTCCTCCTCGATGGGCATCGGGGTTCTGGTTGTGAGGCTCTCCAAACTTTGGTTGAGGTATTCTGCATCTTCCTCTTCCTCGCTCCTCCGCGTTGCGCTGGACAACGGCGTCCGCATAGGACTCGTTTGCATAGATAGCTCGGCGTCTAAGCTCGCTGAAATGGAAGGCGCACGGTTGGCAATTTCGTCTTCAGGCTCACGAGCAGATTCCTCAGAGATCTTGCTGGCACGTTTGTGGGCACGTTCTTGACGTGCTTCTTCACGCTGTCGCATGAGCTCTTGTTCGTGAGCTACAGCGCGTGCGCGGCGCTCCTCGACATCTTTACGCTTAACTTCCTTGTTGAGCGCATCGCTCGCTTGGATGAGGCCATCAATGCTAATAGCGTGGTTTGTCATCTGGTGGTTGATGTAGTGGTAAATGGCGGCCGGTGTGTCGCACTGCAGAAGCTGCCTCTCGTTCAGTTTGAGCAGAGCTAATGCGACCTGGAAGAGGAACGTCGAGCCATCTTGCATGCACAAGACCACGTCCCAGACGCGGTACAGCGCTTCGGCGGAGAGACAGTCAGTGAAGACGGAGAGGAACCACTGGAAGGTGAGCGCTTCGAGCTCGATTTCTAGTAGCTCAAGATGGTTCGATAGCTTCGGAAGCAGTTCAACAACGTATTCGCGTAGGACAGATTGATCGGCTCGAGAGGTTAGGAGGTGCTGGTCGTAATAGTTCTGAGGCAGGATGTTTTCGATCATGCTTGCGAGGACCCAAAATGCATCTTCGGCGGTGGGCATGATCAGTAGAAGGCAGGCGGTTATGAGGTTCATGCCTTGGCAATAGCCCACTTCAGGGTTGCGGCGCGAGTAAGCCAGAAGAACTTCGTTCAGCTTGTGCACTCCAGGACCCTTGCGGAAGAATATGTTGTCTGTGAGCGTACGTGTAATATCCATCTGGATCTGCGTAACAATGGCTGGGTTGTCCTCTCCGTTGTTAATGAGATCCTCATAGTAGCCAGGAACGCGGAGAGCGGAGGCCCCACTGCATTCAGCCCAAATCTTTGCCCGGTATGTGACAGGGATGCCTCCGAGCACGAGTCGACGAAACTCTTGCCACTTAGCTCTTCCGACCTTCCCTCTGTTTCCGAGGCCAGCAACGCCAACGATCTCGCCATCAGTCAGCTGAGATTCTGGCATCTCAAGCCCTTTACCTCGACCTTCACCAGCACTAACTGCTTCTCCTTGCCGTTTTCGCTCAGCACGAACTTTGCGCAAAAACTCGTTCCACTTCACCGTCTTCTCCTTTTGCAAGTTGTCATGAAGCTCAGTGAGCTGCTCGAGCAATGCCTTAACAGGATCTACTTGCGGAGGTGTGGGAGTGATGGGCGACGTCGGCCCAGATGGTGAAGAAATAAAGAATTCTCCTCTTGCGGATACAGCCCGTGAAGGTGAAGGCTGCGGGTTCGCACTGACAGAAGGCATAGACCCACGCTTGGCAACCACAACCTGGCTAAGCTTTGGCGCGAGAATCTCAGCTTCAGCCGATTCGACTGTCGTGATGGGCCCTGTTGCCGGAGTGTGCGACAAAAGTTCCGTGGGATGAGTCGCAAGCTTTAGATAGTCGGCCCACGTTTTAGAAGGAGCCTTGTTCAGCCGGTCTTCCGAGCTGCTGCTTGCAGGACGTGAAGGTGAAGGGGAATCGTTGGTGCGAGTCGGTTGCAGATCGGTTTCATGCTCACCTTCTTCCAACCCCATGTTGTGGAGTGCAGATCGATGATCCCCTAAAGATTCTACATTGCTGCTGCGCTTTTGTTTAGCCAATGCCGCGGCTGCTTCACTCTGCCTCTTCTTCCGTCGCTGATCGTAGATGAAACCGAATCTATCAGTGAGATATTCGTTACTTGTCGCAAATCTGTTGTGATGTTGAACCAATGTTGGAGGTCGCGAGTCCTCGGGTAAAATTCTGTCCATCTCTACGGGTCCTAGGTTGCTCATTCCGCGGGCCGGCGGCTGTGGGCTGGAACTAGCAGCTCCAGGCTTTGGATTTTCTCCTGTGATGCTTTTGATGGTTCCGTTAGGCCCAAGAGCGCGACCTGCACGTCGCTGAGCAGCTGTTTGATTGGACTTGGTTGACAATGCTGTCCTAGAAGAGTCGACGGAAGGCGTTCTGTCTGTAGCATCGTTCTTGCGATCTCGTACAGAGTTTGACTTATCTAAGACGCGCGTAACCTGATTGTTTCCTGCGACCATTTTCAAGGTCCAATTCATGATTGAACCGGACGATCTTCGAGAGGACTGATCCGATTGAATGTGGTCTTGGCTTTGTAGACGCCGTAATGTGGGAATAGCGCCCTGCTCTATGCCTGGGGGAACAAACAAATTGTTGCTGATAGGTTTGCGAGATGGCTTTGCTCCGCTAGAGGCCCTGGATCGCGTCTGAGCTGACAAGCTTTCTGCGTCTCTGTCAATCAGGCTGGCCACCGAGGGGGCTCTGCTGCTCTTCCTACTCGTTCCACTGAAGAGGAAACTCTTCCAATTGCCGCGTCCTAACTCCTTGGGTGCCTCCGGTACCGAGCTGATCGATGCGTTATCCAATTCCTGCGCGTTGTTACCCGAACCAAAGCCCAATGCATCAGGGTGCTCATCGATTTCGTCTTCCATAGCTCGAGCAATGCGCTGGTCCATGGGGTCGTCTGGGTGCAGCCCAGGCAAATTGCTCTCGCTGTCGCGTTTCCTGGCGCCTGCGAGACCACTCTTAACGAGCTCACGCCCTCGGCCCCTCTCCAAATCCTTAAGCCTGTTCTCGATGTCCATGTTCGATACCTCACATTCCTGTAGCATCTTCCGAAGTATCCTCTCGCGCTCTTCAGCCCTCCGCCTCAAAGCTGTAATCTGTGCATCTCGCTGAGCCAGGTCCCCTGCCATCTGCCGCACCAAGGCTACTGCGCCTGTCTGCTCGATCATGTCTTGGATGTTCTGGTCGCTCGCATAGTGGACATTGCCGGGGACCTTGGTAGCCTCGGGCGGAGTATCGTCGAAGAGGGCACTGCGATCCCTAATGGAGCCAGTTCTTTCCACCAAGCTCCCTACGATCTGCTTTGTAGATTTGGTGACTTTTCTGACCGTCGACGTCGGGTCGGAGGGCTTGCTGGGTTCTGGCGACGGGGCAGCAGCCTTGATCGTGTCTGGAGAGCTCCTGGGAATGTTCTCGGCTTGCATTTCGCTGGGTTCGCCGGCGCCCACGGCAGAGCGAAACCAGCCATTGACGCGCGACTGCACGGGAGACGAGTCGGGGGTGGGCGACAGCGAAGGAAACGAGGTCAGGCTCTTGTCGTCGGCGGCGGGCGAGGGCGTGCGTCCCAGGGATGTGTTGGAGGCGCGCTTGAGGGGCCGGACGCGCACTGTGCCGTTCCTCCTGCCGTTTGATGCGTGCGAGGTCTGCGAGGCGGTGCGCACGAGATCAACCGCGCCCAGGGTTTCGGACGCCGCCATCTCAGTCGGAGTCGTCGGCGAGGGTGCGCATTCGGAGGCGGATTGGGGCTTCTACACGCGGGTGGGCTGCGCTTGTGCTGTCAGGGCTGCGCGGCGCGGTCGGGTTGTGTGGGCGTAGAATGTTGTGCATGTGGAGCAGCATGCGTCATGAGCAGCGGCGATGACGGTGAAGTGAGCGAGAGTCGACGCGTTTCTGGGCCGACGAGTGTGTGTGGGAATGTAAACAGCGTGGGCAATGTGCACAGGCAAGGGAGGCCAAGGGGTTGGATTCACCCGTGGGCGTTGAGACAACGTGGGAGCAATAATGCAGCCCGTCGCCCACGCCTCGCCTCGTTCCCTCCTGTAATCTGGCGCTACGTAGGGCTGCGGACCCCTGTCTCCCGTTGGACCCCATTCACTCGTCCCGATCCGCAACCTTCGCCTTCGATCCCCGAGACAGCCGTCGTACATGACGCTACATGTCCGCCGTTACAGACGAGGACGCCGCCCTCCTGGCCATCGGGACCCTTGAGAACCTCGCTCCTGACCAGCAGCAGGCATTGCACGCCATCAATGCCATATTGTGCGACGGCGAGCCCTTTGTAGACGTCCACGAGCTGTTTGGCCTCTACAATGTCTTGTATTTCCGAAAGCTCCTCCTCCCCCGGGTCGAGCTTATCTGGTCGCCGCGTTTGACACTGTAAGCGAACCTGACCAAGTCTACGCGGCTGTGTCTCCTGCAGCTTACTCCTGTCAAGCATCGTGTGCAATTTTTGGTGTTTTTTCTGACCACCTTCCTGACCTGCATTAGATGCGCCGGAATATGCGAACTCTCCAAGGATCCAACAACCGGGAAATTTACAAGGATTCGCCTAAAGATGAGCACGCCCCTACTGCAATACCGACCCAGGTCCGACACCATCAACACGTTGTTGCATGAAGCAATCCATGCTTATTTCTTCATCACGACTTCGTGGCGGCATTCACGTGGAGACGACGGCACCGGCCATGGTGAGGGCTTCCAGCTACTAGCCGACGCTATCAACTCCCATGGCAACTATGAGATCACCATCTTCCATACATTCCATGATGAAGTAGTAAGTGTATGATAGAACGGTGCATATCAAACATAGACTTATAGTGCATCACCGTCACAGGATAGCTATAGAACGCACGTTTGGCAATGCTCAGGGCCTTGCAAGGATGAACCACCGTACTTTGGAATTGTGAAACGTAGTATGAACCGGCCGCCAGGAAAGCACGATTCATGGTGGGCAAGACACGAAGCCGAATGCGGTGGGACATACACGAAGATACGAGAGCCCGTGCCGACGAAGAAAAAAATTGAATCTATGAGTAAGAAGGAAAGAGCAGGGCGTCAGAAGAACAAGCTTGACGGATGGCTGAAACCCAAAGAGAAGCATCCTGTCGAAGGCGTGACATCTGAAAGCTCGAAGCACCCCGACAAAGAGGACCGCACGTCGTCGGGAACAGCAAACGGCAAGCGCAAGGCTGCGGCGATAAGCTAAGAGGGTCGATCAGATCACACGCTCAGGGACACACCAGGGCTCGAATTACTCTAGGATACCCACACAAGGAACTGTCTACTAATACAAAGACCTGGAGTGCTAGTTGTATTACATCCGGAAACATGCGCTACCCTATCATGCCTGCCTTCTTGAACATCTCGAAAGCCTCTTCCCATCCCTCCCGCGGCGGCCTCTCCTCTGTAAAACCTGTGCCTCTCAATCTCTCCAAACTAAGCTGCCGATCAAACGTCAACCAATACCCATAGCTATCCAACTGCTGCGGGTTCCATATCTGGACACCCTGGACTCCCGCATCCTTCAACCGATCTTGGTGCTCCTTGATAAAATCACTGGGCTTAGGATCTTCGATACTCGACGTAGAAGGAGGCGGAACACCTTTCAGTCCGAACCAAGCCGCAATTTCAGGCCATCTATCACGCATACGTCCCGGAGTGGCCGAATCAGCGATATTGAAGATCCGCTCTCGGAAATCTTCTGGATGGAGCGTTGTGTATATAGCAACTCTTGCCAGCGTCCCGGTACTTGTCTCCGTATACTGGGACTCAAATCCCTCTTTCGTCCCCGGAAACGGAACCTCCGCCCCGTTACCGTGCACGAGCTTCCACGCGTACAGATAGACGGCCCAGTGGCCTGCAAGTGAATACCCCGAGCCGTTTGGCGTAAATCCGATAATAGCGTCTGGGCAAAGCTCACACCAAGACCATGATTGGTCGGCGCTTTCAGAGGCTAGCATCGCGCGGTAATGAGGGTACGACACTGTTTGCGCGTAATCATCTGGTAGTGAATCGGCCATGGATTCGGTCAACGGAGCGGTGAAGATGCCTTCAGGTCGGTAAATGCCGTAGCCTCGTGTACCACCTGGGTAGACGAAGAACCCATTTGATCGGAAGGATGGAGAGAGGCGTTTGATGGCTCCAACGAGGCGACGCATCATGCCGACGTTGGTGCGGACTTCCTCCTTGTGGTCACCGGAGACTTCTTTAAACGCTACAATTTCATTGCCATTAGCTTCTTTCCTCGAGATCTCACGGAATGAGTTACACACCGAAATAAAACACGTATCTCACAGTCTCCACTTCTTTTACCTTCTCTTTGAGTATCCGCTCAACTTCTCCATCATCACTCGTTAAGTTCACGCCGGACGCCAATTCCAGCTCTGGCCTGTCTTTCCCTTCCGTAGACCAGAAGGAATCTTCCAGCTTAAGCGGCCTGTTCGAGAGTGCAGTTACTTTTGAAAATGTGCCAGGCGAAGGATATGAGCGGAGGAGTTGGTCAACGACGGACCAGCCAATAAGGCCGGAGGCGCCTATTACGAGAGCGTGCGAGCCGGACATATTGCGTTACTTGGAATATGTGAACGAGTGTGTGATCTGACATGTTCAAGGCTGGTCTGTATATGTAGTCGCGGAAATGTGGGCCTAGATGAGTCGAAATGATGCTTGGTGATCGGCGGGCGCTTCGCCTGTGCCCAGTTTACATCCGGTTCGCGCGAACCACACTTAGGTAGAGTCGCACAACAGAGGTACAAGGCTGTACATAAAGTGAATTAAGCAGTCCTGCGATACATGGAGATCATAGTGGACCGTCTACGGGTTTGCATTGGAAGTATAAAGTCCGGATGAGATAAATACATGATCAAGTTCAAAGTACGATACAACATTGTCTTCCCGTCTGACTCTAACAATATATTACATTCAAATGTACAAGATTGAGACCTCATTGGGAACGACCTAATTGTAGCAGATGGGGTCGTCTCTACGCCGTACGGGCTATCGTACATGGGCATCCGATGCTGCGCCTTTGCTTAGACTATTGTGAAGCTTGTTCAGTGGGTTTGAAACGTTCAAGGCCGGCATAGTTGTTCGTCTCCAAAAGTTCTTGACCAAGGATCTGAGGAGATCTTTGTTCCTCCCATCTCCTTAAGATACTCTCCTCCAATGGCTTCGGCTTCCTTGACTTCTTGGTGGTCTTTTTATCCTGCTCAGCCTCTTCATATCTTGCGCTCTTCTTATCTGCCTCATCCTTCGCCTTGGTCTTCTTCGCCTTCACCTTTGGTACACTCTCCTTCTTTCCCAACAGCTTCAAAGCCTGTTGTCTCATTTGCTTCGCGTCGTTCCTCTGGTCTCGAGGAGTTACTAAGCCCTGGTAAGCCTTGCTGCTCGCGACGCTGGCCTCCTTTTCCTTCCGACCCCATGCCTCCCAACTCTCCGGGTTCTCTGGCCAAACAAACGGCTTCTCCATCTCCACTGTCATGTACTTCTGGCTTTCTGGACGGAACCAGTGGCGGGGTTGCTTGCTTGTGTCACGTACGGGCATCTGTTTGACGAGAGATCGAATGCTGTGTACTTTGACCGAGTAGGCGTGGTAGAGGTAGTCGCGGAGGTCGTACTTGGAGAAATTGAGCGGGACGAGGAACTTCGCGTGGTAGGGGGAGAGGTTGGGAGTGCGGATAAGTGCGACGGTAAACTTGGGCCTGTACGCAGATTAGCAATTACGAGAGCAAATACGGGTAAAACACGTACAAGAAGACCTGCTTGCTGCCGAAGGCTACAATCTTCTTGGAAACGGGAGCGAGATCCATGCTGAGCGGAGAGCTATGCGCCCAGCGAGTCAACAGAATTGGATGTTGTCTGACTATAAAAGCGGACGTATGTCACGCTCGTTTGATTGATCGAAATGCCTGCACGCCGCGTAATGGATTGTACGGCATGAGATGCTCCGTAGATTGACGCGGTGGATGGTCTCAGAAAATCGGACATGGCTCGTGCACCTCCGCGCTTTCGGCTGACTCAGCCCCAAGCCTCACAGCGAGGTGTTCACTCTTCAAACATCACTCCATGTAGAATTATGGCTACCAATAGGTTTTGTGTACCTGCCTCAAAGAGCACTACGAAGGTCTGCAATTCAGTGCTCGAAGCTCATTGTCCGTGCTTTTTGAACCAGAGGACAGTAGGGAGGAACTGCATTCTCGGACTGAGCATCTTTCCCACGCCTCGAAAGCATAGGCAAATGGTCAAAAGAGGGTATTGTAAAGGTAATAGACTTAATCAGCTGTCATGTGTACAGATGTTTCTCTCATAACTTCATACCTCAGCGTCCAGCTCTAAGTTACTTAGCTACGTGTACAATCTTGATATTGATCAGTCTGATCCTTCTCGACTTTAACAACTTACTTCATTGCTTTGATAATAAGCTTTGTACTTCTGGATTTGAGATCTTCGCTCTTTGGACCCACCTCTACACATCTTCATCATCTCCTCAAAGATATCATGCCCCCTTGCACTTATCTTATCATCTCAACACAACTGCAAGCGAGGAATAGAGTGGCTTAGAGATATGCGCTGATAGGAACGCGGTTCATAAAAATGATGGTTCCCACGTCTTACCGCTAGGCTATTTGTCAGGTCACCACTTTGATAGCAAAATCACTCTGAACCAACATCAGAGAGGCAGATTCCACGTTCTTCATATCGGCTCCTGAGGTAATGAATTTTTGGATATAGGCATCAGGCTTTACGCACATGGATATGAGTGCTCCTTCCGAATCTGGCAATACACACTGACTAGCTTTTAGAGGCAGTCTCGCTGCTTCGTTCATGGATGCACTGTGCTTTCCGCGAGATACACGGCCTTTGTATCGTGTATCCTGAGGGAACCGAGTCCACGGCACAGAAGCGGAGCTACTTTCGATGCACTCCTTCTCTGAGTGCGGTACGGCTTCGCAACCTTCGTTAACCGCAGGCTTTCTGACCTTTGGGCGCACCGAATCTCGTGCATGCAGATATTTGGTTTGTCACAACAATCAATACCAGGACTCATTGGAATTTCAGCTTACGCAACAATTTCTGATTGCTATAGGCTTTGACGATTGGTCTGCCATCATTCGCCCTCCACCCGTTTGTTCGTATTAGCTCACGCACCTGCGTCGGTTCCTTTCGAGCTGCTAACTTGGCAGGCCTTCGAGTCGAGCTTGCGGCAACTGCCGTGTTCGTTGTTATCACGCGCACGAGATCGTCTCTATTAACAACACCGTCGCCTCCCGCCTGTGTCGCCCTCAATCTCTGTTTTGCTTGGTCAACAACCAGCCTCCACTCGGCACACGCACACGCGGAAGTATCGAACCTGAAGCTCCTTGAACGTAAGTGCAGCACTCTCAAACGCTGTGATGAAAGCTAAAACTTCGTGGAGTTTTCAGACGAACAGCCTTGGAGCACCATGCGTAGAAGTGGCGGAACAAGTCGAGGCGGCTCGAATCGAGGCGGCTCAAACCAGGGCAGTACGTACCGCGGTCGCGGTCGCGGTCGCGGCTGGTCAAATGGAGACAACGATCGCGACAAGCGTGCACCGAATCGTGTCATATTCGTACCCTCGGAGTTTCGACGTCAGACTATTGATACAGAACGCACACGACTCACGACCCTGTGGAAGAGCGAGACGGGTTGTGAGGTCGTCCCCCAACCTGAACGCGGTTCCAACAGATTTATTATCACTAAGTTCGAACTGTTTGGCACGGGTAGCAATCTAGACAAAGCCACTCAGATGATCGAGGAATGGATTCGTTATTCTATAACGAAAACATCAGAGACCACTGCGTGGGCTAAAATCCCAGCCCATGTTGCAAAAAACTGGTTTCAAAGCTTCGCACAGAGGGAGCAGGATGAACGAAAGAAAAGGTTCACAAGAGATCTGGATGAAGAAGAGTCTTCAACCTACAAGACCTTGGTACGTCTTCTAATGTGTTCTAAATAGGTATACTAAATGGCCTTAGATCACGGTCGACTGGCCCGAAAAATTACGGGAAGCAAACGTAACGATGAAGGACGCTTTCGGCACCGGCCTGGCGAAGCTTGATTCGATCCGAATGACCGACGAAGTCTACGTCAAAGCTAGTGTGTTTTCAGTCCAATTGAGGTTGACTTGAGTTACTGACTGACAATCCGCAGTCGGTATGCATCAGCTAGAGATACGTGCATCCGATATTCAACGCGCTAAGTCCGCCGAACAACATATCCAAGTCCTGTTCGACAAGGTGCACGCGATGATCAACAACGTTGCGTACCCAAAGTATATAATCTTAGACGCGAGAGAAGGCGTAAAGGATGGTGTACTTTTCGAAAATGCTGAGAAATGGTGGCCGAATAATCGTACGCACCCTATCACACCCCGCCTCTTACGCTGCGGCATAACGAGCAGTAATGGTGAATACTGGCAAGACCTACAACCAAGTCAACGCTACGAGATACAGGAAGAAATTCAGCGGGCTCTCGATATTGCCCGGTATGAGAAGAGTTCTTATGATCTGTCTATTCGCCTCGGTTGCCTTGCATTACGACAGAACATCTCCAAAGTTGGCACGAAACAAGCGATGAACGTTTTCTTAGATGACATTAGTCGCAAGAAGGAATCGGACTGTGTTGTTCAGCACTGGTACGCATATCGTTGCTTCTTTTATGGATGTCACTAAACTATATGTAGGCTTGTAGACGACGAAGGTGGCGAAGAGTTACTCTCGCGCCTTGTGGCTGCTGACCACCTTCTTGAGCCTACCGCCCCTAGGACTGGCTTTGGCTTTGGCAATATGCCCGATACTCTTGCAGAGACAAGGAAATTCCCAACGCTTCGTGGATCTTGGGTCTTCAAAGATCCAAATTTCACCCAATCAAGATCCTCGAATTACGTTGTCCAAGTGCATTGGACAATGGATGAGGATAGTTTATATGAAAAAGAATCCACCAAGTTCTTTCGACTTGCCCCGGAACGCACTGCACCGAAGGAAAACATGGACATAAAATTGTTGGAGCTTGGAGAGTAAGTGAAAAACACGATACTTGACGTATAAAAATACGTAGTGCATGGCTGACAAGTACAATAGGGGCAAGGCCTGGCAATTGAGTTTGACCTCTATGATTTCGGTTAGCAAAGCAATCGTCCCGACTGCTCTGCGCGATTTTGCCGATCAGATTCAAGTCAGGCCAAGATATGACGCAGTGTCAAAAGAACGATTTCTAGATTTCAACGTCAGCCCATCGTTGAAGCTCTTGACAGGACGGCTGGATAAGATATACACGTTCGGCATAAGAAAAACAGGCTACAGGCTTGACGTTATCACAATGTGGTACCCGGGCAAGAGTGTACCCTGCTGGGGACTGAATGTCTATCATAACGAGTGGCGAACTCATCTTGCGGCGCTGGAACAGCTACGACCAGGTGAATGTGGCTCATGGGGAAACACTATAAGCACATTTTTACCTGATGATGGCTTTTCCTCTTCGGCCGAATGGACTGCTCGGAACGAGCCACCGAAAACGGACGACAACGACAAGCCACTTCCACGCGACGGTATTCGGCTTCTGCTGATAAAGCTCATGGAACTCTCTCAGTTGATCTTTCAGCACAATGGCGCGGAGGCACTAGACTATCCGGCTATCTTGCCGTCGCCTTGCAGTTCAGCACACGATCAAGCAGATCTGATCGAAAACATGTAATGCTGCGGGGTCATGGCTGTGAGTGGTTCATGGAATTACTCAAGCTTCTTTCTCACTCTAAAACTTTTGCTTTGTCCGGGCTAAGTGAGAGCTGATGGAAAGGTTCTTTGATGCCATGAAGAGTTAGATGTTTCATCAATGCATTATGACATCCGTAGCTTTGGAGTTAATGTTCACCTAAGGCTTCTATTACGAGCTGATGGGGTTGATATCGTCACATGCAGATTCAAAACATGAAGAACACTTTGCAAACTCAGGAAAAAGACACAGTGCAGTGGTTTTTCTTTTTATAACCTGATAAGTCTTACACTCCCTAACGAGGGCCCAAAACGTATTTTGGGTCCGGTTGTCTGAGGAAGCATAACACACATGAATTATGTACAGGCTTGAACTGTAGATGTACCCAAAGCTGAGACTCCCTTACACAGTAGATTACAAGATGGTACATATATACTACAAGTGAGCTAGCAGCACGCATGTCTGCCGCCCCATTAAGCTTTACATGGCACCAGCATCAGCAAAACGTCGGCAGTGTACCCCAGAGCACTAGCCTGGCGACAAATCAGACCTCAAATCTTATCGCAGCCTATGTCCAGTCTCGATACGCTCAAATCTGCTCCAACAACCGCTCTACTTCGCTCCTCACTTCTCCTTCTTGAACAACCTTTTTCACTCCCAATCTCCGACACTGCACCTCCACCCCTCTCCCTTCCTTCCATGCTTTTCCCAACACTACAATGACCGGATACCCAATCAAATCTGCATCTCGAAGTTTCCATCCTAGGCTCTTGCCTTCTCGGTCATCGAGAACGGTATCGAGGCTCCGGAGCTGATCATAAACACCCACACTATCCTCTTCGGCGACCTGCGGCGTGGTGATGACGATGGCTTCGAAGGGCGCGATGGCACGCGGCCAGTTCAGGCCCGAAGAATCGGAGAGCAGCGAGGCGATGGAGCCAATGAGCCGGGAGACGCCGATGCCGTGGCAGCCCATGTGAATGGCTTCTTTTTGGGAAGAGTGTGGGACGGCGACGAGGGCGGAGAGAGGATCAGAATAGCGGGTACCGAGGTGGAAGGTATGGCCTACTTCTATGGCTTTCTGGACGTCGAGTTTACCTGTGTCGCAGCGGGGACAGGCGTCGCCGGGACGGGTTATAGATACGTCACCCTCCTTGACTGAATTGTGTACCTTTGTGATCTTTTGTAGGTCTGACTCGGGACTTTCGTGCTTTGCATCTGCGTGGACATATTCGCTGATTACTGTGCCAAATTCTGGTGATGTGGTCTGGGAAAGCTCTGCGACTGAAGGGGAGCAGAGAAGCTTTTGTACTGCTGTGGACGGAAGAAGTTTTTCGAGGGTTGCAGCTTCGATGCCTGTATCTAGATCCGGGTACATGCGCTTGACGGCATGCAGGTTGACGAAGGAAGATATTTGGTCCCAGGAAGGTTCGGCATCTATGGGCACATCTAACGGTCGTGTAACGATGATTTTGATCGCTGTCTTCCTGTCTATGCTTATGCCTGTGAAGAAGAGCGGTGGCGGTACTTCTGACAATTCACTATGCTTTAGCTCCCTTCGATGATCTGCCTTCTCGACAAGCTCCTCGTTGGCGACGTAGCCGCAGCCATCGCACGACCAGACGTTATCCTCACCTTTCGGGGAGACAAAGTGATATTCGTGACTGAGCTTACCGCCCATGTTGCCGGAGTCAGCGTCGGCTACAAGGTACGGGATCTTGAGTTCGTCGAAGAGGTTGGTGTAGGCCTGGCGGACTTCTGCGTATGTCTTGAGTGCAGTCTCGTGTGACGAATCGAACGTGTAGAGATCTTTCATCATGAATTCTTTTGCTCTAAGCAAGCCCTGTCTCGGTCTCTTTTCGTCTCTGTATTTCCTACCGGTTTGGTAGAGCCTTAGTGGGAGGTCTTTATACGAGTGTACCATACTCGCTACTAATGCTGTAATCTCCTCTTCATGTGTGGGTGCAAGGAGGAATCCAGATTCTCTGCGGTCATTGATGCGGAGAAGCTCCGAGTTACTGGAGTATCGGCCTGTCTGTTTCCAAAGGTCTTCCGTACTGATGTGGGATAAAGAAACCTTTGAAGCACCTATGGAGGACATGTGTTTATCTATGAGACCTTCGAGCTTATTCTGAACTCGGAGACCAAGGGGAAGTAGATGGAAAACTCCAGAGTGGGCCTGCACGTGATGCGTTGGTGCAATGCTCTAGGTAACTGACTTGAGAAGCATACCTGTCGGAGAAAGCCACCACGAACAAGAAGCGCGTGGGAGTCATCTAGATATGCGTGAGTAAAGCGTTTTGTGGGTCTTGTGCGTTGCTAACCTTGCTCTCCATCTTGAGGCGATATGCCTCCTGTTGGTGCCCAGAATTTGGATAGTCGGTTTCTTGTATCAGTCTGGACACATAGAGTAAGCAAAAGCTGAAAGTTGATTTATATCGGAGATATATCTCACAGCTAAGAATCGAGCATTGTAGTGTGGTTTTACTATCAGATTCGCTCGATGCGCGCTCCTCCATATATGTGCTCTCATTGGCGCGCAGGATCTGAAAATGCAGATAGAGCCAGAGGAAAGGCAATAGAGAGACTAGAAACTGTTGTACAGAGAATATAGGAATTCAAAAGAATGTAATGTGGTTGCAATTGATGGACTGGTTGTTACAGTCGTTGCTCAGATGGAGCGTCGGTGCACGGGCCACCGAGATCCTCACGCTCCGCCGAAAGATTTCTGGACAGCCTTCTTCATCCCAATTGCGCGCCTACCACACGTCAGGTAGGGGTTTCTTCGAAAAGCATCAGCCCTATTCTGGAGCTTACAAGTTATCAGAATGCCTCCGCGAATACGTCTCCGGCCACGCGCCCTCCGACTCCGCAACGCTCAGCCGTCCAGCAACCCCCTCTGCGCAACCTATGCCTCGCTAGCAACAGCAACGACGCCAGCACCACCAATCGACCAGATACGCGCTGTGCCTCCAGTACTAAGATATCCGCCAACGCAACCTCCCTCACATAAACCACCGGAAGTCCGCAAGACGCAGCTCCACCGATCATATCAATCCGTTCTCAAGTCCTCACCTTTGATCCTACTTTTCCAGCACAACAACGTCAAAGCTGTAGAATGGATGGGCTTACGGCGCGAACTCGCAACCGCATTGCAAAAAGTAGACGCTGAACGAGCGAAAAATGGTCAGGAGGGCTTGATTGCAGATCAGATTAAGTTCCAGGTTATTACGACGAGCATTTTTGCGAGCGCCTTGCGCGTCGTTGAATTCTTCAACCCTGAAGAGAACACAATGGACCATGTGCAGCACCCTACAGACCCGCGAACGCCGACGAGTGCGCAGATCCCCCAAACGACGAATTCACCTGAGGATGAGCGCTTCAAGCACGGTCTGAGTAGGAGGGCATGGGAGGTGGCCTCAAACCGCAAACTCAAGACTGAGCTCGAGCCGCTCCTTTCAGGACCCCTGGCCATGGTCACCTTCCCCGACGTCTCGCCGCAGCACCTCAAGACCGTGCTCTCGATCCTCGCACCTTCACCGCCCAACTTTGCCGCGCCGAAGCGCAAGGCGAATCCCTCATACTACGAGCCGGAAGTACAATCTGGGTTGCAGAAGCTGATGTTGCTGGGCGCCCGAGTGGAGGGTAAGGTGTTCGACACAGACGGTACGAGATGGGTTGGTGGTATTGATGGTGGTATCGACGGACTCAGGGCACAGCTTGTACACATGCTGCAAGGTGTTGGTGGTGCGCTTACAGGTGCTTTGGAAGGCGCCAGCAAGAGTCTGTACTTTACTGTAGAGGGCCGGAGATTGGATATGGAAGAGAAGGAAAAGGGTGACAAGCCGGCAGAGTAGAGGTTCTGATTCCAACGTTTTGTATAAGCATTTGCGAAAGATTGTGTATAGATATTGTACATGTATCGTGGTAGTGTGGCCTAAAGACACAAGTCTTATTATGTATAATACATCCAGGTCTTCATTGAACCACAACAGATATCCGAATGGTAGTTCCGATATAGTACCAACCGTATTACAGATCGACCGCCGATAAAAGTTCCACCACATGGATTGGTTCATAGCTTCGGGCTATCCTTCATCTTCGCAATCTCCTCTCTTAGCACCCTTCTCATTTCGCCTGCTAACCGTACGCCTTCTTCGTCATCTAATTCGTCTCTTTGCCCTCGTCCGAACATAGTCCAACTCCTGCTTTTGATCTCTGGTCTTGATTCAGGCCTAGGAATGATGTGAAAGTGAACATGTGGCACAACTTGAGCTGCTCTCGCACCTGTACATCGTTACTAAAAATCTACTCTAATCTGGCAGTTGCACAACGTAACGGTGAGCACATTACGAAATCATAGAAACGAAAGAATGCGAGAAGAAACGAAGAAGTCAGTGTAATTACCGTTATTCTGCACGATATTCCAATCGCTGACACCAGCCACTTTCGAGACAACGCGAGACAGTACGGGAAGCCAGAAACCTGCATGATGAATGCGTTAGCCAATTCACAAGCCCAACACGCATTGCAACCCTCTCGCACAAGCAACTCACCCATTTCCCTGCCCTCGCCCCCCTGCATGTCTCCAACCTTGACTCTATGTCCTCTTGTTGCAACAAGCAAGTGACCTCCTACCATGGGCAAGATGTCGAGAAACGCAATTACGTCGCTGCTAGCCAGCACCACAAAGCTCCCCGGGCTCGTCCTGTCGGGCTCCACATCACCGCCAGGCACACACCGCCCCAGGTCCTCCTCTTTTGACGTCCATAAAGGTGATGAATGTGGTGGATACGCGGCGGCGATGGTGCAGAAAGGGCACGCTTCAGCTGGATAATGGAGGTCTAGTTCATTCATGATACACTACCCGTGCATAGTGTCAAGCAAGAAGGAGAGGGTAAGTATATTGACAACGGGATCGCGACCACCAAGTCCGTATTTTCTGACAAGCTCGTTGTTGGCGGACTGCGATCGATCGACGACTGTGTACGGGAGCCCGAATAGGCTAGGCGCCGGGCGTTGCCGAGGTCCACGTTCACGTCTGCAAGCGTGTCGAGGCTCGCGATCGTGTACGTGCCGTGGCGTGTTTCTGCATCGCGTCATCGCGACTGAGACGTTGCACGGCCTGGAGAGCTCCGCATACCGGCTGCCCAAAGCGCAGACGTAAGCAAGGAAACACGCGTCACGGGAGCGCGCGTACGAAGCAAGCAACGTTCCAATCGTACAAGTGCAAGCTTCGTATCACGTAGATTATGCAGCAGTTGAACCGTGGGAAAGATGCTCATTTCGTCTAGCAAAGGCCGTCATGCAATGCAACGCTCAAGTGATATGAATCAACAAGATCAAACACTGAAGCACGATTGGCTCACAGATGGGGCTCGCATTGCCTACTCATACATCCCTCCAACCCTCCGCCAAAGCAATGAGTCCCCCTCCATACCCAACCATGTCCATGCTACGATATCCCGCTACGAATGCGTCTCGGAGCCAGCCTCTCTCAGAAATGAAGTTAGGAGATGCTGCGAGGAGACTGAAGAAAAACCCTCATGCGCCATCGTCGAGAAAGAAACAGAAATGACGACGCCGTCGAACTCCATTGCAAGGTAAAAATTTGGCAACAAACAAAAGCCACATTCAAGCCCTCGAAGCTAACCAATTGCGTCCCGTTTATTAACGCCGATCCGGTATGAGATGGCCAAAATGCAAACATGAATAGGGAGCGAAGCCACAGAAGCACAGCACCGGTTCGTCGCAATCAAGCCTCCTAGGGCCGGAACGCTCCGGTGCTGTATCAGGTGTTGTAATATGCTCGAGTGTGAGGAATGACTAGCATGCACACGCAGGCTTAGCGCTCTTTCACGCCTTGGAGCTCTCTTGCAAGACGTTGCCGTATTGTTGAACGTATTTCTTGCACCATGAACGGAGCACAATGGAGGCTATAGTAGTTAGTATAATTGAGACGGTTAGGACTTTGTGTAGGACTTACCCTTCATGAACTTCTTGCTAGCGTACTTCTTGAAGAACGCCTCGTGGAGAACGGGCCCGGAAAGGTAATCGATCATGAGCTCGAGAACTGGTTGGATCTCTTCTTCAGTGTAGCCAGCATAGTGCGCCAACGTCGCATCCCATGCGCCGCGGTCCAGCACAAGTCGGGCGAGGTACATAGCAGCGGCAGCGACCTGGCTGGGAGGGTAGGTGATGAAGCGATGGTCTAAGCATCCAATCTCAAGAAGATACTTGCCGAGAGTACGGGTCTGGATATCGTAGTTGTCTGCCTTTGATATCCGACGAAGAAAGTTCATCGGATTGGGGTAGCTCAGGTCATAGTCGAGGGCAGCAAGGACGAAGCGCTCTGCACTAAGAATCTCCTCCTCCGTGAAGCCATCGTCAGCTACATGCCGGAAGTTCTGTACATGCGGTGACAAGACCTCCTCGTATTTGGAAGCGATGAACATAGCGGTAACACCAACAAGTTGGAGACGATCCAGCTGTACAACCTTGGTAGACAGGAAGCGGTCGATGATGTTGACGGCGAGGAAGAGCGTCTCCGGCAGGAGACGGAAGCGGGTGTGAACTTCGAGCAGCCAATCCACGAGAATGCCACGCATCTTCCACTCTAACTCGTTCTGATTATCCATGTAGTCTGGGTTGGCCATGGTCGCGATCTCAAGCTCTTTCAGGTACTCGAAAATCTCACCCACATATTCGGAGACCATGAGTGGGTCATCAATATCCTCCTTGTCTAGATCCGGGATCTCCTCTTCATCATCCAATGCGGGCTCTGGGGCTGCAACAGGGACTTCCTTGCTTTTCGCGGCGGCCTTGCTGTCTTCCACCTTCAAGTTCGTTGCGGGCTCGATATTCTCCTCCTCTTCGGGGTCCTCTTTTACGCTGTCAGGCGCGCTATGCAAACGCTTCTTCTGTGGACCGGTAATGCCAGAGCCAGATGCAGGTCGCTTTGAACCGGAATTGGTGTTCTTCTCCTTGAGTGTGGATGTAGTGCGCGTTTGCTTGGTCTGGTAGGTCTTGGTGACTTTAGTTGGGTGTGCTGCTTGTGCCAATCCGCTCTTAGATGCAGTGGGCTTCTTGGTCTCCTTCGTGTCCTTTGCGCCAGCGCCAACGCCTTCTGTTTTGACCATGTTGCTGCGATCACCGAGAGCTACACGCTTCCTAGTCTGGCCGGCGGGTGCTAGCGCAGTCTGCGACTTTTTGGTGTTCAAGGCCTGAGCCTTCTTGGGCACGTCGACGCCTGAGTCCATGGCAGCGGACTTTGCACGCGTCAAACGCTGGGTGCCCGCATTCTCATCATTCTCATTAGTCACGGCACGCTGCCGGGTGGTTCGAACCTAATGACGAAACTTAGCAACCTTCTTAGAGGACAGACTGCCCCGCGGTTGTGTCCTGCAACGACATGGGTTAAACAAGACGCGACGCGATAGTACGTACTGCTGGGGGCATGGCGAGCAATATTAGGTATATTGAGCAAAGCTAGACTCGAGTCCGGGATATTGTAGTTTATGTACTAGGGCGTGAAGTGTATACAGGTCTTGTTATGATGCACTGCGCGGGTGTTAGCAGCAGCCCAGGAAGAACGCGAAGTGGATGGAAATGAAGCGGCAGCTAACAGCGGAAGAGCATCCAACACGCGAAAAATGCGTGTACCGGTCTGGTCGACAGACTCTGGTGTTGTGCTCGCGAATATAGACGTACCAGACACGCTTTATGGGATGCGACAACGATGGTGAAATGACGTGTGGGATGGGAAACAGGAGGCCTTGGTGTGCGGTGCCGGCGATGTTGAAGGGACAAGTAGAAGCCCTGCTCCAATGGCACTGCGTTGTCGGGCGAGGTGAGAAGTGCTGCACCAAAGGTGTGTTGATGGAGGTGGATGTCGAGGGTCGTTTGTTTTGGTGTGGCAGGCTTGAGGGTTAGGTAAGCGGCTATGCGCCAACAACGCGCGAAGAACCCGACGTGAACGAGGCTGGGGTGTGGAGCCAATGAAGAACGCGTATTGTCACTTACCCACAGAAACAGCCACGTCCCACGCGCAAAAGTCGAGAGACTCTTCGTTGAATATACTGGGAGATGGAGGCGCGCTTGCAGCTTTCTTGATGTCCGCACAGTGGTTTTGTAGAAGTGGAGGGCGTGGAGGCAGAGGCAGGCACGCAGCGCTTGGTCGTTGTTGCCCGGTCGTCGCGCCGTGCAACTTGCAGGGGTCTCTTCCCGACTAGCCTTTCCGGGACATGCCTGAGAATTTCTGGAGCTCTGCCATCAACTGCACACCACCCTAACGAGAGCCCATTGCGTCGTCGGTCCTGTCCCGTGGCCATCGAAGCCATCATTGAGCCATGCTGCAGCCCCGGATATGCAGCTTGCATGCCTCGCGCATTAGCAGGGCGCTGCTTCGTCCTGCGCGCAGCTATGCCACGGCCGTCGAACACGCACCATCACCCGCATTCGAGCCTGCCATCCACGCCGACGGCGGCGTACTCCAGTCCAAAGAGCCACGACGAGATCAATTCATCCCCTTGCGAACGTACAAACCACGCACGCCCGGTCTGCGGCATCTGAAACGGCCGGTGAACGATCACCTGTGGAAGGGGCGACCGCATCTGAAGCTTACGATTGCTCGGAAGGGGCAGCATCTGGGAGGAAGGAACAATAGTGGTCAGGTGACTGTGAGACATAGAGGCGGTGGCCACAAGAGACGAATCCGTATTGTGGATTATAAACGATATCTTCCAGGCAAGCATGTCGTGGACCGGATCGAGTACGACCCGAATCGCAGTGCCCACCTTGCGCTCGTTACCCGTGTAGAGACCGGCGAGAAAACGTACATTGTTGCAGCAGATGGCATGCGGGAAGGCGACGAGGTGGAGAGCTACAGGAACGGTATTCCGAAAGATCTGATAGCAAGCATGGGTGGTGTCATCGATCCGGGTATGCTGGCAGCGAAGACGGCAGCGCGAGGTAACTGCCTACCAATCCACATGGTGCCGCTGGGCTCTCAAGTCTTCAACGTGGGCTCCAAGGCCCAGGGTGGTGGTGTCTTCTGTCGAAGTGCTGGAACGTATGCAATCGTCGTCACCAAGGAAGAGGTGGAGAAGCCAAAGGGCGTGGAGATCAAGAGCGTCACTATTCGTTTACAGAGTGGAGAGCTGCGGAAAACCAGCCCGGATGCCTGCTGCACAATCGGAGTTGCTAGCAACCCTCAAAACCACTTCAAATCTCTGGGTAAAGCGGGTCGGTCGCGATGGCTTGGCAAGAGGCCAGAGGTTCGTGGTGTAGCTATGAACGCAGGTATGTGACTGGAAAGCTTTCATGTTTGAAGAAGTAGTTGACACTCTCTAGCGGATCATCCTCACGGTGGTGGTCGTGGTAAGTCAAAGGGTAATGTGCATCCTGTCAGTCCATGGGGTACACCGGTAAGTCTCTTCCACGAAGTTTTGCTTGATCTTGTCACTAACTCATGCTCAGGCAAAAGGTGGCTTCAAGACGAGGCACAAACGGAACAAGCACACCTTCCTGGTTCAAGACCGGCCACGCAACCAAGGCAAGCGCAGGCCAAGATAATGAAGGGTTTAGCTCATGTATCATACTTCCTGTTGTCCAAATATGTATCATTACAATTCAAGTGGCTACAAGCCTAGCGCGACGCTCGTTCCTTCGACTACATCTTGCCATCTTGCCATCTAGTCACACTTGTGCTGTGGTGAGGTTTAGCGGTATTTACACGTCAACGACAGTATGGTCTCCGACGTGGCGCAGGGTCGAGTAATGCGGCATAACTCAACTCTTATCGCACACCTGATATCGCACAGAATTCGCCTCAAGACGCATCATAAGCCGAGCTGTGCCAGCATGCCACAATATGGCATTGAATCCTACACCATGACATAAGCTGGGAAGAACAGGGATGGGTGCGGATATAGCGGGCTTGAATAGAATGAGCACGGACCTTGTGTCCCCGCAATCACCGTGATGAACAGGGCAATCTTCAGCCTCATGGCTGGGAATTTAGAGAAGGTGTGGGCAGACCGAGTATGCATGCATGCATGCCTGCTGTTGTCCAAGGCGAAGTGGCACAAGAGCTGTTGTGCGACGGGGCCACATGCTTGGTATATGTCCCTAGTCCGGGGCGTCCGAGATTATTCGTCCTAGGCGGCCAACGACGGTGATGCGCGATACATGGCGATACCTGTGATAACATGCAGGGCGTTCTCTCAGCTCTTGAGCCCTTCGATCCAAGACGTCAGCGCGTCCCTTTCCCCGTGCTAACCTAGATGTTCCTACTGCAATGCTACGCCCCCTTGTCCCAACCGACTCACCGCATTATTCGCAGTTCGAGTGATGCCTGAGCTTTCGCGCATCGGGTGAGATAGACTCCCGACGCTCGCAACTTGGCTGCCCGTCCGCTTTTTTCTTCAAAACCACCAAACCTGTGCAAGCTTTGAGACAGTCCAGACTGCGAAGCGCTGCCTACCGTCTCGCTCCACACGGCGAAGCCAGTCTTCCGCCCCCAACTGCTTACGAGGGTCGTTTCCCTACGCCGCTGAGACCGCAACTGGAAAAAGGGTGCCGCCATACGCTCGACCATGCCCTCAGTCGAGTCTGAATCGCCTGACGAGAGCTTCTTCAACGACCTGTCGCAGCAGGGTCCGGATGCGAACGAGAGCAATGCAGCTACAGGCGGGAAGGAAGTGCGCAGGGATGATGCGGCAAGCAAGCAGAAGCGCATAGCCTGCGTGTTGTGCCGGAAAAGAAAGCTGCGATGCGACGGTACCAGACCGACCTGCGGGACCTGCAAGCGTCTGTCGCATGACTGCACATACGATGAGGTGCGCAAGAAGAGTGGGCCGAAGCGGGGATACGTGAAGCTGTTGGAGGCGCGCCTACGTACGTGTACTACACAACTTGCAACCCTCCAAACGGCATGACTGACTAGCCGGGCTGTAGAACAGGTCGAAACCCTTCTGAAGAACCAGGAATCCACCGAACACACCAAAGAGTCTTCGCGTCCGGACTCAACCGCCGCATACGTCGCGAGTACAATACAACAGCCGCTGCCCAACTCGAATGAATTTCTAGGCGCCCCCGACGCGGGACCTAGAATATCGCCGGCTCCCGATGCCTTCTCGAGTGGCGCAGCGAACGGGACGTCGACAGAGGGCGAGTTCCAATGGGAAATGATTGGGTTGGGCTTGGACGAGCCGCTGCCCCCTCAAGACGTGCAAGATGAACTGTAAGTGAAGCATGAAGGTAAAACGACCATAGTTGACGGTGCCAGCTACCAAACATATTTTACAAAGATACATCCGTCGCAACCCATCATACATAGGCCACGGTTCATGGCCGCCATGAACCTCGCACCACACATGCGACCGCCTGTCTGTCTACGATACGTAATGTGGACGCTCGCAGCTTCTGTAGCCGACAAGTATGACGCGCTGCAAGAACATTTCTATCAACGAGCGAGGAAGTACGCCCAATCAGACGAAATGAAAGGCCATGGTGAGGGGACCATAACACTGGCACATTGTCAAACATGGGCCTTGATGTCCACGTACGAATTCAAACAAATGTATTTTCCGCGAGCTTGGCTTTCATCTGGTCGAGCAACTCGCTTGGCGCAAATGATGCAGCTACATCGTCTGGATGGCGTGGGGCTGGATGTGAAGCAATGTCTCCCACCTCCAAAAGACTGGACTGAGCGAGAAGAAAGGAGACGCACGTTCTGGATGGCTTTTAACATCGATCGGTATGCTAGTATCGGAACTGGTTGGCCGATGACCTTGGATGAGCGAGACGTAAGCCCTCATGCATGCGTATGGTATGACTGCGCTGACCCCTACGATAGATCCTCACGAATTTGCCAGCTAGTGACGATGCATTCGAAAAGAGCAAGCCCATGGCTACAGGTTCTCTTGAGCAAGCGTTGGCCTCAAATGGAATTGGCAATCTACAGTCATTTGGCGGGATAGCATTAACGTCAGCACTCTTTGGCAGGAACCTGCTTCACTTACATCGGCCGGGGCCTGATGATAATGACGACGATCTCAATGGTGGATTCTGGACGCGGCATAGATCGATTGAAGGAATGTTACTCCAGACCTCGCTCGGCTTGCCCGACCGCTTGCGGCTACCAGGCGGATCAACAGATGCAAACACGGTCTTCATGCATATGTGCATCCACACATCGACAATTTGCCTCCATCAAGCAGCGATATTCAAGGCGGACAAGTACCGTCTACCGGTAAATGTCAGCAATGAAAGCAAGATACGATGCGTAACTGCTGCTGCCGAAATTGCTTCGATTATGAGGATGATTAGCCACTTAGATCTGGCAGCTGTATGTTGGACACATTCTCTCTATATTGAAAACTAATATCGAGCAGATGAACCCCTTTATATCGTTCTGTGTTTACGTCGCCGCCCGAGTATTCGTACAATATCTCAAAACCCGCCCCAAAGACCAGCAGATGCATGCTTCTCTTCAATTTCTCCTCACAGCCATGCAAGCGCTCCGGCGCAAGAACCCCCTCACGGAGTCTTTCCTCGTTCAGCTTGACCTCGACCTCGAGAGCGCAGGTGTGCTTGGACTTCAACAGAAACCATATCTACCACCGCAGACAGGTGGCACAGTAAGTGAAGCTTTACAGACACATAACACAGACAAACTGTACCCTTTTCAGGCGCACCATGTTGAGTAAGTCGTTTCCTAACTCTTCTCCAGGACGGGGTGATCCCGGTGAATTCTGACACGGTCGGATGCAGTTCCATTTTCGAGATTCGCGAGACGCAAAATCCCAATCATCCTATAAACCAATACGGAAACGGAGATCCTGTCAGACCTTCTCAACCGTCGCCTGCGCAATTTCATCCTGCTAGCAAATTGGGACAAACGTATCATCTTCCCAATGCGACTTCAGTGGGCTTGGACACGCAAAATACGCGGTTTGTGCCAATGTCATCGGATAGTTACGGGATGCCATGTGACAATACTGAAATGGATCTTACCCCGGATAGCAACGTCGACCAACCCAGCCCTGCAACAACCACCTCAAATACCCGTTCACAGTCCCAATCACAATCTGGTGGCGCCGGCTCAGGCTCACACTCATCGTACTCTCCCGGACAACACACGGATCAGATTCCCTATCGTCCTTCGCCGCGAATGACTAATCAGACACCAAATCACTCTACGTCCGTATTGAACAATATCTTCTATTCCACAAGTAATGACATGATGAACGCGAACTTCACGTACGGCGATACAACTGGTGGAATACCTCCGGTAGGAGGAGAGGTCGAGTTTAATATGGGCATGTTAGGAAATGACTGGGATATGGGAAATATGAGCGGCGGCGGAACAGGTATGACGCCAATGTCTGAGGGAGCCTGGAACCAGATGCTAGAAAACATGAATATGGGATGGGATTCTGTAGGGCCATCGCATGTTGATCCTGGCGCGCAACAAAGTCGGTAGCTCAGGAAGCCTACGGTAGGCTGAGACACCTCCACGAGGCTGAATGCGTTGGCGGATCGGATTTTACGGGCTCGTTTATGGATCTACGGGATGGGAACGGTAAACATAGATTGGAGGATAAGGAAGGATACCCACTATCGCTATGTTATGCGAAGGTTCGCTTTTGGAAGGCACACCGGGAATCCTGACCCTCGGACTGACGTTCTTACTCAGAATGCCTGAGGCGTTGTATATGGTTGTATATGGATCATGATCTCAGGCGTATTATGGCGCGCTCACACACCCTACTTGTAGTATATAATCTGGCTATCGATATTGCTTGATTTCTTTTGACAGAGAAAACCTCTCGCAACGCATGTTCGTACATTCGCTCACCCACGTTTCCATTTACACGCTCTCTCATTAGAGAAGTAAACATACTTGTTATTGTTGTCGTTTGTGGCCCGTGCGTTCTCAGGGATCCGCGACATGTGAAAGGCCCCTCGGCTACATTCTGAGGGAGAGCATCGTCGCTCCATGCGTTCATTCCCCCGCGTAACGCAACAAATCATGCGGTTAGCGCTGATCACGAGCACTTGCCAGCATGTCGTCGCCAAAGCCGAGAAGGGGTAACCTGGCCGTCATCGCGGGCACCATCTGGGCCTGTCTTATTGATGTCTTCGTCTTCTGGCAGCTGGTACGTCTAGACCAATATGCGGACTTGACATGGAGACGCTGACGACGGCCTGTAAGAGGATCTCCTCATGGTGGACCCAGAAGAAGCCACGCGAGGTTCTTCTCGAAGCGCTTGCATCCTCGAATCTCTACGAGGAATACGAAGCTGCGGCATTCCAGCTCGATGAGCTACTCGGCTACGATCTCTGGCGCCAGAATCCCACGTCCAAGTACTACGATTACCGCCTTATATACCAGCGATTGCAGGCCATAATCGAGGCCCGGGAGGAAGACGACATACTCGGACTTGTGTCGCTGTTGCGCAGCGGATTGGTACGGAATCTTGGGAACATCACAACACCGAGGTTGTTCAACAGAGCATATGCGGGCACCAAGCTGTTGATTGAAGACTATATCACGCAGGTCGCGCTCGCCGTGGACCATGTTACGAGCTATCCGGTGACCGCAGAGTCAGGTCTTACAACCCAGAACAAGCTGGATGTGCTGCACGATACGCGCCAGGCCTTTGGACGCTCAGTCCTTGTCCTCCAAGGTGGTGCAATATTCGGTCTTTGCCACTTAGGCGTTGTGAAAGCGCTCCATCTGCGTGGCCTCCTACCTCGTATCATTGCCGGAACAGCAACTGGCGCACTGATTGCCGCCCTAGTCGGCGTCCACACCGAAGACGAACTACTTAATTTCCTCAAGGGCGAAAGTATCGATCTTACAGCCTTCACAAAGAAAGTAGAGGCGCAGAGCCAAAGTACACGGTACCAGACGCTCATGCGACGCATCAGGCGCTTCGTACGCGACGGCTACTTCCTCGACGTGAGCGTACTGGAACAAGTTGTGCGCGCCAACGTTGAAGATCTCACTTTCGAAGAAGCCTACCTGAAAACAAAGAGAGTTCTGAACATCACTGTCTCCACCACCGGCGGAGGGGGCGTTCCAGACCTGCTCAACTACCTCACCGCGCCCAACGTCCTCATCTGGTCTGCAGCGCTCGCCTCCAACGCTTCGTCATCCACACTATACAAGCAAGTAACGCTCCTCTGCAAAGACGACAACGGCAACATAACGCCCTGGTCGCCCTTGCCATCCACCACGTTCCGCCCATGGACGCACGCCTCATACGCAGCAGACGCCCGAGAATCCCCCCTCCACCGCATCGCAGAGCTCTTCAACGTAAACCACTTCATCGTCTCGCAAGCACGACCGTACCTCGCGCCTTTCCTCCGCTCCGACCTGCACCGTCCCAATCCCAAGCAAGACGGCCGGAAATACCAGCTCAGCATGCCCATACTCCGCCTCATCGTCATGGAGATCCAGCACCGTCTCCACCAGCTCAACGAGCTGGGCGTCCTTCCATCGTCGATACGCCGCTTCTTGCTCGACGAGAATATCCCTGGACCCAGCTTGACGCTTGTGCCTGAACTCACGCCGAGCGATTTCTTCAGGCTGCTTGAAAACCCGACGAAGGATGCGCTGGATTACTGGATACGGAGGGGTGAAAGGAGCGTTTGGCCTGCGGTTGGCGCGCTGAAGGTGCGGTGTGCGGTGGAGGTCGAGCTCGACAGGGGATACCAGCTTGTTCGGCGGAGGAGGAAGAACGGGCTCAAGTCTGAGAAGGGAAGTCCAGAGGAAGGTAGCTCTAGCACTGCGATAATGGGAGGCGAGAGGCTGAGGAAGAGCGGGAGTAGAGGGGAGGTGTGGGAGAACGAGAGGCGAAGGAGAGCGGCGAGCTTTGGCGAGGAACTACGGCCTTCAATATGAACGCAATAAATAATGATTATATGTATGCAAGATAAATATGTACAGTGAGAATGAGATCGACTCAGTATGCTCCCTCCCTCTCTTCATACGTGGTTCCGTCCACGACACCGACCTTGCCCAGCCCCGTGGCAATGACGGCATCGGCTCCCAGTTCCAGCCCACCAAGCTTCGTCTCGCCCTCGTCAAGACCCCACACCGCGACACCGAGGTAGTTCGTCCCTTGGTAGTCCAGTATCCCCTGCGGCACGGGGAACTTCGTCTGCGGCCCGATGTTGTTGACATACTTGCCATACTGCCACCCATTTACATACAGCAACACGCGATGCGCATTAGCCGTTGCATTGGTGAAGGTGAAACTCAGCGGCACATCCCATCCCTCCGGGATGTCGAGGTCGAACTCAGTAGCGAAGAATCCAACGCCCGGCTTGCTGATGCCCGCCGCGACGGGGCCGTCAGAGTCCTGCCAGTCGACGTTCGCGTCGAGCGCGCCGGGCAGATGTAAGCCCTTTCGCTCGGCGTACAAGCCTCCCTCGTTCAGCGGCCCGCGGCTGATATCCTTGTAGTCTTCGCCCCCGAGGTTGCCCGTCAGCTTCCACGTGACATCTGATTGGTTGCGACCGTCGAGATCGTAGTCCATGATGCCACGCGGGTTCTTGGTTGTTTCGTCGCCGACGGTCCAGTCCTCGTCCAGGCCTTGGTTGTCTACTACGACGGTGAGCGTGTACGTCTTGTTTCCTGTTAAGCTCGGCAGGTTGAACGTCGAGTTGGCGAAGTCGACGCGGTAGGCGCCGCGGAAGGAACCGAGGAATTGGTCTTCAAGCCACACAGAGGACCCGTATGCGGCACCGCCCTGTGTGGCGATGAAGAAGGACTTTTCGGCGCCAGAGGCGGTGAACTTGCCGCGGAAGATGAGAGTGCCGGTGTGGAAACCGTAATCTGAGCTGTACAGAGAAGTCGGGGTGTTGAGGGGGCGGAACGAGTTGTATGTTTCTTCTAGATCGGCATCCTTCCAGTCCGAATCATCGTAGGAAGATTGGATTTCTGGCAGCGAGTCGATGTACTTCCAGTCTAGCTTGGTAAGGTCAGGAATATTAAGTTCGGGCTTGGAGAAGTCGATGTTCGCGGTAACAACGCCTTCGTCTGAGGTCTCAAACTCAAGTTCGTTACCGTTGAAAGTGAGTTTAGAAAGATCGGAGGGTGCGCCGCCAAGTATTTCAATGGGCGTTGTGCCGTTTACATCACCGGTAAGGGCGAGTGTGGACCCGTCGACCTTGGCTGTGCGGACCAGGTAGCCAGCCTTGAGGATGACCGCGTCAGAGTTTGAATGGGCGTCTTGATCGATGGACCAGTAGTTGTAGGCGGAGTTACGGTCTGTGTTGGTTAGCGTTTCTTTACTTATATAAGATGAGGAAACGTAGATGCGTTGCGTTACAATAAGAAAGATAACACGACAGCTGACTGTACCCAAAAGCTCGACTTGGTGTTAGGTTTAGGGTTGGCTTACCGAGCATATACACATAGATGAAGTTCTTGTCCACGCCAACCTTGGCGACTTTCCGCGTGCCGTCGGCCTTGAAGTTAAGCAAAGTGTAGCCCCTTGTAGCAGTAGACTTCACATCGCCCTCGAGCACGTCCAACCCAGTCACAGCGAGCACGAGCTCGTTTGTCTCGCCCGGGCCGCCATACACAACAAGAACAGTCTTATCGTCGTATTTGTGCCACGTGAAGATCTCAGCAGTGGAATACACGAGTGTCGCACCACCGATATCATAGTCGCTGACATGGATTTTCGAGTCCCTGCCGTTAAGTGAAAGGCTCGTGCCATTGTATTGCGGGACAGTTGTATTGCCGAAAGCAGATGTCTGGATGGTAAACTTATAGCTTGTAGAGTCCAACGTATTATATGTCGTGTGGCGCACAAAGTAAAATTTCGTGCTATTGTTTGTTGCCTCCGTCACGGTTATCCCCGGATTGTCTGACCATTGCGTAGTCGAAGCCTGGCCTCGGGAAGCAGTTAGATACGCGGGCGAGACTTTGAAGAAGTTTGCTTGAAGCTTCTGTTCGGAATATTTCTCTCGATTGACCTGGCGGTCCTCCGCGATGGGAGCGGCATAGTCATACGAAGTATAGCCTCCTGGATGTCCGAGATTACCCCAGTTGGTACCACCGAAGGTCATGTAAATGTTCAGTATTGTGACGCCGAAGGTGTACACATTCTTGTAGAAGACACGCTCAAACTCTGCGTTGACGAGCTGCAGGCATTTGTCGAAGCCCGGTCCACCCCATGGATCGTACGAGCCACCTTGAAATTCCATGATGGAGTAAGGTGTGTTGGGGCTTTGCTTCAGGTGCGTGTCGTACCAGTCGGTGACAAGCTGTTCATCTCCCCAAACAGTAGGGTTAGAGCAATCAAAGCCGAGCGGATACCCGTCATGGCCATAAATATCGACGGCCCCTTCCCCAGAGCCAGGTACGTTGTGGCCTCCAGGGTTAGCATCGTTGCTAATTAGTGGTACTACGACGCCGGCATTACGGATCTGGTCTTCGACATATTGCATATAGTATCCATCTGGAAAGGGGGTCACTTTCGAAGAAGTGTATTCGTTTTCGGGTTGAACAAGGATAATGGGGCCGCCATTGGTGATCTGCGCTGCTGCAAGGGTCTTGCCCACATTCGCCATGTAGCTGTACAATGATCAGCACGGCGAATCCTTCCCCGATGATTACCTTACTTGTCAGTTGCATTGAGATAATCCTCCGCGCGTGTTCGCAAGATCCCCTTGACCCGTTGAATCCATCCAGGATAACCCCCCCCCGAGACTTCTGCGTTGATGTAGGGTCCTGGGCGTGCGATCAGGTAAATGCCGGCTTCACTAGCAGCATCGAAAAAGGGTTTGAGGTCGAACACGCCCTCTTCGCGATACTCTCCAGGCTTGCCCTCGAGCAATGCCCAATCGACATAGAATGAGACGCCGTTGTAGCCAAGAGCCTTGATCTTCTGAAAAACATCAAGGTATAGATCTGGAACGGGAAGTCTGCAGTCACATCAGCAAGGGTGGCGTTTACCGTAGGTTTAGAGTCCCAATCAAATACCTGAACGGATGGACCTCTCCGCTGTAAAGGAAGAGTCGTTCGCCATTGATGAAGATTGTGTCCTTGTCCCAAGTGACCTACGGGCTATCAGATTTGATTGATATCCCAGCGTCTGAGCATACATACAACGTCTTGCAGCGCCTGTCTCTTGTACGGTATTATAAAATCGGTAGGCGATCGATAGCCAACAGCTCTGCCATTTGCTACGACGGTGAAACAAGCCAGGGCAACGGCACCCACAGAGCCAAAAAGTTGCTTCATAGTGCCAATTCCTCTAGACGCGTTGGGAGCAGCTCAGAGAGCGCGTGCCTGTCGACACCTGGGTCGACGTCCCAGTAAATATACCCCTAGATGCAATTCTCCACATAGCCGCCATGCTCCCCGACTCCATCGACTCTACCAGGTTACGCTGGCCTAATGACACCATGACGCCTTGACGGCCGCCCCGTGGCCGCACCTCGCGACCTCTTTCTCCATTCTCACGGCAAGTTATCCGCAACCGCCAGGCACGAGATCACAGCGGGACACAGCGGGACCCATCGTCTTTGGAAGGCGCGACGTCGGCCAACCCGCGTGCACAAAATTGTGGACGCCCAGAGCCAGCGCAGCATTACTGCCTATGGCGAGTGCACCGTTTGCGGGGGTACCACGGCCAGCGGTGCCTAATACTATGCGTGTGCTAAGGGGAGATGGCCCGGGATGTGGGCCAGGAAATCTTAGGCTTGGAGCGCTGTCGACCAAGAACTAACGCCTGACACCCTTGCCGGGCCTTGGATGCCTGCGATGGCTGCTTGGATGGCCGGGTTGATGCCAACGGCCGTGCAGGAGCCGCCGCGCGTGCGTGATGCGCTCTGCCGAGGTCACCGGAGTAAAGCGTCGAAACGGTGTGCAGCGTCGGATCTGGTCGCGGACGAGATGCAGTGGTGTTGGATCATGACAATGCGTCGCAGAGATCTGCGGGCGCTCGGCTAAACCGCAAACGGCTAGCACGACGGCAGGGGCGCTCGGCGCGTGCTCAGCCCGCCCTGCACGCGACTCGGGAAATGAGCGCTGCCCCAGATGTTTCACTCTACCCCGGACGCCGCAAATCTCATCCGACCTCGCTGCATGCGCTTGTGTGCCCGACACTGGCAACTCAATATCAACCAAGAAGGAAGGTGCATAAGCGCATAGCAGCTCGCAAATATCGACTCGGTTCATGCGCAGCCAATAGACTCAAAGTCGGTCTTTCACCAGTATATTCAGTGTACCTCCATGCTGACAGACAGGAAAGTGGCCGTTGCACTTCGTAAAACACAAACGATCGAGGTCGCTCCCACACCCGCCACCCTTCTCCCCAAGCACAAGCATCCCCATCTTACCTAGGACGCAAAACGTGGGTGCTGCCTGTCCTGGAGGCGGCGCATCGTCGAGTACTCGAATCTATATACTTCCGCTGCTGTGTGCACAGCGACACCAGCCCCGTGTCTCCCGTGTCTTCCGTCGTCCACCGCGAAGGGATACAGCACAGATATGAAAACAGAATCATCTTTGTGTCCTCCGTAATGCCGTCATTAAAAAGATCGTGCTCGCGTGAGAAGGATACAGTAATCGTCCTTTCGCAAATAGTGTGATGATGAGTGGTCGAAGCCGCCCAAGTAACTTCATTGGGGGCAGGCATGTAGTAATACATGCTAGTCGAAGATAGGCAGATTGACGTATCGTAGTGAGAGTGTACAGAGTCCGGACTGGGTATTGCAGAACTCATGCGAATGAATTAGAATCATGAGGACCTCCTAATTTATGTTTAGATATTGCAGGATATGACTGGAAGCTCCTTCTGTCACGGCATCCGTAAATGAAGGCACTGCTATGGCCCTACATTCGAGTGAAGTATGGGCCCGGCAAAGGTTGGTGGGGATAGAAAGTCTGATCGGCTAGTGGACTGAAGGGATTGCCTGTAAAGCTTTGGACGTCCTCGGTCAATAGATCACCCATGGTATTGTGTTCGTTCCAATTTGCATTTGGATAGATCGAATAGAGTCTAGGGACCGGTTCACCATTGTCTTCTTGTGACATATATTGGGCTTGACCGACACGGGCGTCCATGAGGTTTGCGGTGTTCTGTTCTCTGGCAATCCCCTCATAATTATTCATAGTGACTGCCGCAAAACTTTGTCGAATATCAGTGGCTGCTCTGAAGGATGACGGATCGTTGGGGGATGGATAATTGGTTGGGATAAGAGGCGGATAATTCTGCTGAGGAGGAGACATATGACTCGACATCGGAACGGTAGGGCTGTAAGCTTCGCTCTTAGGACCGTTCACACAAGTGAAACCGCGTGGGCCTTGAGGCAGGGGGCCTGGATTGGGCGTGCCTCCAACGCTGGCTCTATCCTCGCTCTTTACTTCGTCCTTTACACCACTGATACCATAAGGGCTGTCCGTAAATTCGGGCTTCGGGTCCAAAACGCGGAGAAGCTCCCGAAGATCCGGGACATCTTCAAATGCTGCGTTGTCAATGTCGGTAACTTCATCGCCAAATTCTTTGTGGTCCTTCTCCACTTCTAGGTATTCTTTGAGGCTCTGCGTGACATTTTGGTCTGTGGGCGAGTCGGGACCTGGCCGATACTCTGACCTGAACTTCATGAGCGTGATAAACATCCTGTGGAGTCTTTTGCTGAGTGCACGAGCCAAGACCGATCGTTCTTGCAGATGACGCAGGACCGTGAAGCCATTTTCGAAATTATCAACGACCAGGCTGTCCGGACGATCTTTTCCTCTGCACAAAACACCGTCCTCATCCATGTTGGGGAAAAAAGCGCACCACATTACTAAAGCAACGTTAGTCTCTCCGTGGAAGAGCAATCAATGGCCCATATGGCTTACTTGAGAAAAGAACGCTGAAACTGATCCACGCGGTCAATGGTGTTTCGACCAAGGCTCCGCGCTGCTTGCAAATCGTCAAGAGATCAAAACAATCTCTTGTAGCCCGGAAAAAGGTTTTTGCGCTGTTCTTCCAGAAGTCGGGTGCCTCGCGTTCACAATCATCTCGAAGCGTTTCCCAACCAGGCCCATCGATAGGACCTTTGGGGGTCGATTTTGGGTGTGTAATAAACGGGAGGTATTCTCGGTGCAGTGCCATCTTGCACATGAATAAGGTCGAGTGTAGAAGAACGTATGGTGTGGATTTCCGTCGGTGGATGTGGACATCTCTCACTGTAGGGCTCAGCCTGAGGCGTGACGGAAGATTATTGATCAATTGGTCCACCCGTTTGTCAAGCTTGTAAAAGCTCAATTCCATATTAGGAGGTCCTTCCTTCCATGGAGGTATCGTGTCGTATCTAGGCAGATTAGTGTCTTGCCAAAGGCGGTCAAAACATAGCAGACTCACCGTCGGGTCACAGTGCAACCATATCTCATAACGTCTCCGTAGACGTCCAAAGCTTTGATCAGCCAGACCAGTGGACTTTGCGCGTCTTCGTCTTCCCATTCAACGTTTACATGGAATTGGTGATTTTTGCGAGGGTCCTTTTGACGGTTCTCCACGTCCCGATAATGCTTTTTACGTCGATTGTAGAACTCTTCGTCCGTCTCCCGCAGCAGTCGGGTCTTAGTCTTGGTTCCAATATCGAACCGGTCCTCGTTACAAGGTAGCTGGACCAAGACTAGTGGCTGGTTTATTTCGATCCTACGCGGTTTGTAATCACCGGAACTTATATATCGGTCGATGATGAAACAGCTCCAGAAAGTACGACGTTTGATTTCCTCTTCAATGAAGCGATGTTTGACTTCATCTTCGCTAAGGTCAGCTTTACGTAGCCCCTGTCTAGTTGTCGATCGCGTCTTGTCGTCAAGTTCTGTATCAAATTGGCAGCCAAGCAGCTGCATGGTATTGATGGCACTCCCAAGCAGGACAAAACTCTTTGATCCTCGAGCATCACCGTGTGCGCGAAGACTGAGCCTAAAACAACGAAACATCAGCATACGACACTTGGTGCCTGGCCATGGGGCTTGGAACGACTCACATCAAGAGCGCCTGCGTGATTTGTATAGTAGGCTGGGATAATACTTGAAAGTCGATTCTGGATTCTGCAGCGTCGGCGTATCTTTGGGAGATTCGCCGAGCGTCTTGAGATAATTGGCGTTCAAGGCCTTTATGAAAACGTACCGTGAGGGCAAGGAAGGCGAGGAGCATGGGGGCAAAATGAGCGGGCAGGGCCTGCATGTCGGTGTGCCTGAGGGTTTCTAGGAAGGTGGGTTCGTGGATGAAAGGAAGCTCGGTAGCATAGTGCTGTCTGAAGATGTCGTGCAGCTCCTCCCAGATGGAATTGGTAAACAAGTGAGTGTTGTAAAGGTCGGCATCGGCCATATGAATCTTTTCAAACGAGGGAGTAGGGGGGGCTTTCTTGCGTCTCCTGGGCTCGGCCAAAGGAACATCGTGGGGTGTCGAGTCGGATGGTCTCTTCACCACGGTACTGACGGTGCTGTCGTCTGGCCATGTGCACGTCTTGCCGCTTCTGGCGCAGTTGGCACAGGGCCTGGGATCTTCGCCGTAAGGGGTGGAGCCGCACTTTACTTTGCTGCGGCGGCAGTTGAAGCAGGCCAGACGGGCGCGGGCCTTGGGAGCATCCGAAGTCCTCGGGTGGGCCAAGGGGAGAGAGGCAGGATGTGGCGTCGAGGAAGGGGAAGGCTGCACCGTGGACGGAGAGGTGGGTTCGTGCATGAGTGGGGAGGTGGGAGGCAGGTCGGGCGCAGGCAGGCCCGATGGAAGTGGTGCGCTGCGCAACGGCGGCGCGGCGACGTTGATGGCCGTCATGAGGCGGCAGATGCAGCAGCGGGTGCAGCAGCGGATGGGACAGGCACGTGCACGGCGTCGCAGCAGCCAGCGGGGGGAAGGGAGCGTGGCAGCGCCGTGAGCTTTTCGGGGGCGCAGATGGTCGGCTGCCTTGAGCCTTCGGGACAGAGCGTTCAAATAGACAGGCCGGCTGAGCCGCCGAGCAGCCGGAGGTGGCTGCGAGCCGTGCGCCTGTGCGCTGGCCTACCCCAGGCCCCAGGCCATTCTCCCGCGGCCACCGCATGCATCTGCGCGGTACATGATATCGCAGCTGATGGGCTCGCGCTGCCCGCACCCGCCTGGCCGCGCCCCTGCTGCCCTGCTGCCCTGCTGCCCTGCCGCCCTGTCCCTGGCCTGCCCTGCCCGGCGCCCTGCCTGCTGCTGCCTCGCCGCCTCCCCTCCGCCAACCGCCCTCGCAGCGCCCGCAGTCTGAGATAGCCGACCGCTACTGCGCTTAGCCTGCCACTACGACGGCCCGACGTGCGCTTCGGGCCCGCGCCACGGTGCCCTCTTGGTCGTCCAAAGGCTGCCCCTTCGCCTCGACGCGCTGCTGCAGGCCGGCCTCGTCAGCCCTCGCGACTGCGACTGCGCCTGCGCCTGCGCCTGCGTGAAGGGTAAACGGTGAAGCTGCTCAACCTCTGCGGAGCGGGGATCGAGGCCAACGTCTCTGCATCTCGTTAGTCCCGCTTGCCACCTGTGTCATGTCGGGCGCCGATACGAGCACCGCTTGCTTGCTTGCTGCACGGCATCTCGCCCTCGCCAATGGACGGTCCAGAACTGCCATGTAAGCATAGGGCTGCATCACCATCGACTGACTGCACGCCTTCCTGCAGACAAGGTCATGGTCTCGTGATGTGCCTGTTCGGTTGCACCTTCTCGGCCTACCTCCAGGGGAAACGTCAATCACGAGCACGATATGATCCGTAAGCAGCTTCTCACGTGCCTCTCTCTCTGTGGCTTCCATGGCTTCCAAGACTCCAGCTGCTTGGGAAGGCAAGACTATCCCGTCCACCGTGCCTTCCTGTTCCGCTGCCACTCCGGCAGCGACGTCTATAAGATGCCGCGCCATGTAGCTCTCTCCAACGCGGGTCCCTCTCGCCATACTCCGTGTTCCACCGTGCAAGCTCGAGAAGCTGGTGCTGTCGGCCCTCGCACCGTCTTTCCCGGGGTAACACAGTGTACGACGCTGTCCAAACTTCCGACACGGTGCTGCGTTTCCGGCTGATAGCGCACCTTCGGCAGCACCACGACTCGTCATCGCACCTGCCCTGCACTCTCCACCAATGCTTCCGATACCATGCACTCTTGTTATTGGGGCCCGCACGAACTGGATGCCCCTAGCCCGACCTCCCGCGACGATGCACTATAACGATGCATGTAGCTGCCTGAACTCGCACTCTTGTATTCTCTAGTGCAACTGACAGGCATTGGTTCGAGGATAAACACACCCAGTCTGCGTCACTCCACTCAAGACGACAGATAGCGATAGCACAACTCTGCTACCCCGCCACGTACTTGTCCTAGCACTATCGACCTCTGAAATGCACATCCCAGCCTCGCACAGAGCGAAATCCCCGCAAAGGCACCAGCCGGTCGCAATGATCTCGCACGAGTTTCATGAATTAACAGATTCAAATTGAACTGAGAATTCCTATCTTGCAGTCCTCGTCCGGACTTCGTCCGTAGCACCACTCTTGACGATCAAATGTGTATCTGATACGCGAAAGAGGAAGGACCCGCTCATTTGCGCGTGATACTCTTGGAAACATTGGATTGCTAAGCGTTGTATTTTGCAATTCTACTCCAGAGCACGAGAGACGCCAAGTTTCATGATTATGTAGGCGTATAAATGCTCTGATGTATCTGCAGATACCATTCAGATCACCTTTGGAACAGGGATAACTAAACGTCTACTACAGATATACCATCACCATGACTGTCAAAGTCTTCGCAACAGGAGTTACCGGCTATGTGGGCGGTGACGCCCTCTACACCATCCTTCAAGCCCATCCCGACTGGCAATACTCGATCCTCGCCCGAGACCGTACCAGGCTCGGTTCATTTAGCGACATATACCCCTCAGTTCGTGTAGTTGAAGGCAGTCTCAGCAGTCTGGAACTCCTCAAGAGTGAGGCTGCCGCGGCGGACATTTTCCTCCATTTCGCCAGTGCCGACGATGCTCCTGCTGCTCGTGCCATCTTGGAGGGACTCGGCTCCGACTCAAAACCACGCTTCCTCATCCATACCAGCGGTACTGCCAACCTCCTCTGCGACGACATGGCTGCCAACAGCATCGGGAACAAGGGAACCAAGATCTATGATGATATCGAAGACATCAGGACGATTACTTCTTTCCCAGACACTGTGCATCACAGACCTGTCGACAAGCTCGTGCTCGAAGCCAATATCAAATACCCTAATCTTAAAACAGCAATTGTCTGTCCACCAGCCCTTCTCGGTATAGGTCGGGGATCAGGAAACACGCGCACGATACAGGTACCCTTGGTGGTCGAACTTAGCAGGAAACGGGGTAAAGCATTTTATATCGGGAAGGGAGAGGCTGCGTGGAGCTTTGTACACATTCACGACCTGTCAGACGTCTACTTCCGTTTGGCTGAGGCGGCTGCCGCTGGTGGCGGCAATGCTGAATGGGGACCTGAGGCGTACTATTTCACTGAAAGCGGTGAGTTAGAGTGGGGTGCGGTGGCCAGGGCCGTTGCGAAGCCATTGTACGAGGCTGGTGCTTTGAGTACCGATGAGGTGGAAGGGATAAGCGTGGAGGAAGCCGCAAGCCTTAATCCGTTGATCACGTTCACGGCAGGCATGAATTCGAGGAGTCGCGCGACGAGGGCAAGGAAGGTGCTTGGGTGGAAGCCGAAGGTTGTAGACTTTGGAGACTCATTGAAGGAAGCGGTGGTGCAGGCGTTGGAAGCAAAGCAGACGAGGATGGAAGAAATTGAGCAGGGACACTTTCCAGGACCGGCGAAGGAGTAGCGGTTGCGGTTTGGAATTTGCGAACGGAGGATGGATGCTCGGTATAGAGCGTTGACAAGACAGTTTTCCGCGTACCCCTGGATTGCGGTACGACTGCCGGATGGGGTCGTGATGTTGAGGGTGAAGTGTTACAGCATGTTGGCATGTTAAGTGCGAGAAGGATGTCACAACCAAGGCTTCGGCATGGATGCATCCTTGGTCTTGTTTCCTGGTCCCAGCAATCCGACTTGAGTCCCAGAGTCTTGTCCTCTTTTCGCATGTTTGCCGTGTCGTGATGGCGTGGGCTAGGTTAGTGCAGTCGGTCCGGGAAATATCACGCAACGCGTGCTGCCCAACAACGGTACTGTAGCCACACTTGCGGGCCTAGCAGCTGCCACAGCCGTAGGAGCGGCGGGAGCACGAGGAGAGGCGTTGCAGAGGGTTGGGGTGTGGTGACATACGAGTCGCATGCGTGCGCCACAGCCGGTCAGAGCATGATTGTTGTGCGCCCCGCCTAGCGTCCGCCCCGCGACAATCCTACTGCTTCTCTCATCATTCCCCTCGTCATAACCACGCCCGCCCTCCTGCCCGCCCGGCCAGCACGACGAGCTCCCGCGCCTTCTCCGTGAGCCTCGCGTGCCGCCAGCGCACCTTCCGCCAGGCCAGCCCTGCCTCGACCTGCCTTGGCCTGCGGGCCACCCAGAGCAAGCAGCAAGCGTGAGGCGTCATTGGACGACATCACATCACGTCTGAGTGTCTCGTCCCTCGCTGACACGCCTCGTCATTGCTACTCGCTCCCGCAGCCCCTGCAGCCCTCTGCCTATTCTTTCTTTGCACCGCAAACGGGCTCCACTGCTGGGCTCCACTGCTCACGGCCCGCTTGGCCATCTACGCCGCTCCACGCAGGCTCCCACCACACGACACGTCCCTGACGGGCCACCACCGCCACCATGGCTCCCGTCGACGAGACCGTCCGCGAGGTCCAAAAGAAGATCGACAAGGAGAAGGCCCTCATCAACGCCGCTAATGTCATGCGCCAGTCGACCAACAACCCCGCCGTGCTGTCGCGTCTGGACGGCCAGATACGTGACGGACGCCGCAACATCGAGTACTTTGAGTCGAAGCTCCGGGACATCGAGATGCAGCGCACCCAGTCCGGCATGGACAACATGAGCCTGCAGCCGGGCACGTCCAAGAAAGGCGGAAACCCCGTCACCCCGCCCCCCAAGGACGGCTGGAATGGATATACCGGCTCAGACCAGGGCGGCTATGGAGACGCACCTGGGGGCTACAGCAATCTCAGCGGCGGTCAAGGGCTCATGCCACCGCGAGCCCCATATGCTCCTCAAGGACCTGGCTCCCGCCCGCAACGTCCCAACTACAGCAAGCTCGGTATGTCCCAGGCCTCAAATTGGAATTACGTTCATACTAACGCTTCTGCAAGACCTGATCAAATACGATACCCCGCATCTTGGCCCTCGCATCCAGCTCATGCTGTCGCAGCTTGAATTCAAATTAAGTGTCGAAAAACAGTACAAGGATGGAATTGAGAAGATGGTACGACTATACCAGTTGGAAGGCGATCGCAAGAGCAAGGCCGATGCAGAAGCCAAGCGTATCGAAAGTAATCAAAAGATTCAACTGCTCAAACAGTCTTTGAAGCGGTATCAGGATCTCCACGTGGACTTTGAGATTGCCGACGATCGAGACGGTAACTAAGACTTCCTTTTACCCATATTTCCAAAAGTTCCAGCGACTGACTGCGTGCAGATGACAGTTTGAGCGTACCGAGCCAGCGAAAACCCCTGAGCGGGCACCTGTCCCTACGTATACACGGAGTAGCTGATGTCGACCATGCGGCGACTGGTAGATTCAGCCGTGGACCTGAAACTTTCGTTAACATCAAAGTTGAAGATAGCATAAAAGGCCGCACGAAACCGTCCAGAAACGATCGCTGGCTGGACGAGTTGCATGAGTTCGATATTGACAAGGCGAACGAGATCGAGGTCACGGTCTATGATAAGACCAGCGATCACCCATTGCCAATTGGCATGCTCTGGGTCCGGATATCGGATATTGCTGAGGAAATGCGCCGTAAGAAGGTCGAGACGGAGCTACAGAATTCGGGTTGGGTGTCAGCCGACAAAATGGGAGGCAATTCGGGTCCACAGCCCGATCTACAATTCCAACCCCCTCCTGGGCAGAACTTTGCTAGTGCTAGTGGTCCTGGAACTGCTGGTGCGCGACCTCCTGGGCCTGCTGGACCTGGTGCACCGCAACCGCAGATGAGCCAGATTTTCATCGATGATTGGTTCTCCTTGGAGCCTGTTGGCCGTATACACTTGACCATGTCTTTCAGTATGATTTGCCCTTACAACGTATTTTTTCCCATGCTAACAACAATTAGTGAAACATACGAGGAACAAGCAGCCATTCGACGCTGGGCTTGGACGAAAGGGCGCCATTCGTCAACGCAAAGAAGAGGTCGTCGAACAGTACGGTCACAAGTTCGTGCAACAACAATTCTACAACATCATGCGTTGTGCACTTTGTGGCGAATTCCTTAAGTATGCTGCTGGCATGCAGTGTTCGGATTGCAAGTACACTTGCCACAAGAAGTGTTACCCCAAAGTTGTGACGAAGTGTATCACACAATCGAATGCAGAGACAGATCCAGACGAGGCGAAGCTGAACCACCGCATCCCGCATCGCTTCACAAACTTTTCCAACATGGGCGCGAACTGGTGTTGCCATTGCGGATATATCCTTCCTCTGGGGCGCAAGCAGACTCAAAAGTGCTCAGGTAAGCAGAAACTCAGTATAAGTGTTATCTTGTCTCTTTTCCTAACGCGAGTATAGAGTGCGGTCTTACTTGTCACGCTGGCTGTGTCCACTTTGTTCCGGACTTCTGTGGCATGTCCATGGAAAGTGCTAATCAGATTCTTATGGAGATCAAGAGGACAAAGCGAACACAATCGGCAACGACCGGCGGTCCTTCTCTGAGTGACAAGACTCTTCGCAAAAACCCAGCTCGGCCCGCTCCAGGCCCAGGCCCAGGTGCAGGTGCAGGTGCTCAACCCCAATTCCAGCCTCCACCAGGTCAGGAACAACCAGCTCAGCCAGATCGATATTCCTATGGTAAAGAGCAGCGACCGCAGTATCCACCAGGGCAACAGTCATACGCGCCGTCAAACACATCTGTCGAGGCAGCGCGAACGTCTTACTCCACCTCAAGCTCTACCCCTACCCCCACGTCGCCAACATCTCAGCGCCCGCCATCGGGTCCTCGAACACAGTCTCAACAAACTGCACCCGTTGCTGCTGCCGCTGCAGCGATGGGCAAGCAGCCTGCTCCGGCTTATGGCCGTACACAGTCCGATTACCCGCCTCAAGGGCAACGCACATCCGGTGGTGGCTACCCTCAAGATCAACGGGTCCCTCAACAGCAGGGTCCGCCACAGGTTGGATACAATCCCCAGGATTATGCAAACATTCCTACTTACCCCACGACACCACAACAGCCTGCACAAGCTCCGTATCCGCAGCAGAAGCAGTCGTATGCACTTCCTCAGCCTCACCCGCAATCTCAACCACAGCAGCCGCAGCCACCGCCACATCAGACTGAAGTTAAGCAACAGCAGCCACCTCCCCAACAAACACAGCCTATATCTGCGATGACCAAGGCCCCAAGCGACAAAGTTACTCCACCGGCAAATACTCAGGGAACCGGACGGAGAATTGGTTTGGACCACTTCAACTTCCTTGCTGTTCTAGGAAAGGGTAACTTTGGAAAAGTCATGTTGGCTGAAACCAAGAGCACGAAGCAGCTTTACGCCATCAAAGTCCTCAAGAAAGAGTTCATCATCGAGAATGATGAAGTGGAGAGTACAAGGTCTGAAAAGCGGGTGTTCCTGATCGCGAACAAAGAGCGACATCCATTCCTTCTCAACTTGCACGCCTGCTTCCAGACGGAGACAAGAGTCTACTTCGTCATGGAGTACATTAGTGGTGGCGATCTGATGTTGCACATCCAGAGAGGGCAATTCGGCACTAAACGAGCCCAGTAAGTGTTCCAAACGGAGAACAGCGAGCAGTATTGGAACATACTAACTTTGCGGTAGGTTCTATGCGGCCGAGGTATGCCTTGCTCTAAAGTATTTCCATGAGAATGGCGTCATCTATCGAGACTTGAAACTGGACAACATCCTCCTCACTCTCGACGGCCACATCAAGATCGGAGATTACGGTTTATGCAAGGAAGAGATGTGGTATGGTTCAACAACCAGCACTTTCTGTGGTACGCCCGAGTTCATGGCTCCTGAGGTAAGTCGATCGCGTTGTTCTAGATAACACCCACTAATAAGATATAAGATTCTGTTGGATAAAAAATATGGCCGCGCCGTAGACTGGTGGGCATTCGGTGTTCTCATCTACCAAATGCTTCTCCAGCAGTCCCCATTCCGTGGTGAAGACGAAGACGAGATTTACGACGCCATCCTCGCAGATGAGCCTCTGTATCCGATTCACATGCCCCGGGACTCCGTGTCAATTCTCCAGAAGCTGCTTACCAGGGAACCTGAACTGCGACTCGGCTCCGGTCCAACAGACGCACAAGAGATCATGAGCCATGCCTTTTTTAGGAATATCAACTGGGACGACGTATACCACAAGAGAATTCCAGCTCCTTTCATTCCGCAGATCACTAGCGCTACGGATACAAGCAATTTCGACACTGAGTTTACGAGCGTGACGCCGGTGCTTACGCCGGTGCAATCTGGTATGTGCTTTTGCGCTATCCGTCGTTTAGGAATGTATGCTAACTTCTTTTGCAGTTCTTTCGCAAGCCATGCAAGAAGAATTCCGAGGCTTCTCGTACTCTGCCGATTTCGCATAAGGATGTTTCTCCTTCCGATACCCTGGGTTCTTTTCAAGCGTTGAACATTGCAATTCTTTTTGTTGGTGCACGATATGCATGGTCCCCCGCCTGTCGTAGCAAGGGCATGAGGAAAAATGATCATCATGCTTCGAGCTGGAGGGCTTGCACCTGAAAATGTTTGTCGAGTTATCACGCGTGTCTTTCGTTCGATCGCGCTCTTTTAGTCACACCCGTTGTAATTATATCTTCTTGCGGATCGGTCGTGTGGTTTGGTTAGACGGTCTGGGAACGAGAGTGTGTGGGATGGTGTTTGGGATTTGTTGTTGTTGTTGCTGTTGTGTGGACGGATGGCACTGTGCGATGGGATGGATGGATGGGATGGAGAATAAAAAGGTTGGTAGAAGACCGGGTTGGGTGGGTATAGGAAGGGATTGGGGGTTTGGCTTGGCAGCTTGAGATAGACCGATTAAGCGTTCGAGTTCACGTTATGTCGTTGCGTTTGCTGGTTGTTTTTGTGTGTTGTCTAGCTTGTGTATGTGTGTGTATACAGGTTATCCTTTCAAGGCGATGAGGGTCCTTTAGGGCGGGTGTGTAGCTGGGAAGATTGCCCTCATCGTCTTGCGTGTCCTTTCCTCATACAGACGTACACTGGGTCCGAGGTATTGTTATTCCGAGCTCTGCTGTTGCATAAGCGCCTTGTACGTTTACGGATGATGGTTCTCTATGCCCTAGTAGATATATTCGGCTGGGCTGGAATCACTTCCCTTGAAGACACGTCTGCGTCTGTTGTCAAGGTTGACGTAGGAGACGTATTATACATAGCTTTATCCGCACACTTGCTTCGAAAAGGTATAAGGGCTGACATTGCATTGCTCTCTTGGGAACATTTCAAGATTTGGGATGTTTTCGAGGGTTATATCTTATGCTATGCATGCGTACACAGGTGTAGGTTCTAAAAACAATAACTTATGTAGAGCATGATGCAAAACTACTCTGCTCGGTGGTCCAAAGCTACTACCTGCTGTGCACATGTGGAGGACGAGGTGTTCGTTTGTTCTTTGGTGCATTTCGCAGACTGGAGCGAAACGAAGACTAAAACTAACGATACTATTATCTCATGGCGTGGCTGAACTTGAGCAAAACAACTGATGTATTCCAAAGCTGAAGTGAAAATGTAGCGAGTGAGGAATGGAGCTAGGCATCCCTACTTAAGGTTTCGTGAGCTTTAAGTGCGCACGTTGAGGATAGTCATGGATGAATTCCATCAGGCCGACCTGTGGAAATTGGCTGTGGCTATTGATTGACAATGTTCTAGATCAAAAGAGTAGAATTGTATGGATATGGAGCGGTGTATATTTGGCTTCGTAAGCTAAATCCGATGCTTGGATGATAGGAAACATCGAGGCTATGTTCTGCAGTTTTGTGGCGACGAAATGCGCTATTTTATGATATGAGCTTTGAGTGTACAAATGGGTATGCATGATGTGTATGTTGGAGAATGCGTGATAGCCATCGTTTTGGCATACCAATACTCATCACCATCAGGGACACGAAGCGATGGTGCAGACAGTCATCAGCCGGGGAACTGAATGAGATGTTTTGTATAAACATACAATACGGATTAGTTACTGTAAACTCCCAAGTCCAACCATGCTTGTAAAGATCCGAACGAGAAACAGGGAGTATCTGAAAGCCCACACAATGCGCCAGAGCCAGCAATCGCATGGTCTTACCCTACAACAACGCACCGAAAACGGCCGATCCCAAGATCATAGCAAGCATACCCAGCCCCGTCTTGCTTACACCCTGCGGCACGACCACGGCGTACGCCGCACCAGGGCTGCTCGTGGAGCTCGACGCGCCGCCGCTAGCACTGCCACTCTCACTGCCCGTCTCCTTCGCACCACTGCTACTTGTTCCCGAGGGCTTCTCTGTCGCCGTGGCGTTGCTCCCCTGGTTGCAAAATATCTCTCCTGCATTCACGCCGCCATCCTGCCAGCACTTCTGGAGCTCGGAGATGCTCTGGTCGACGGAAAGGCAGTACAGAGCGCAATCGTTGCCCCACGACTTGACGGGTGCGTCCTTGCAGCAGCCCTCGAGGATGTCGTGGTAGTTGTCGGGAACACCGGAGGCGCCTCCTACGGCGCAGGCGGCATCTTTGGTGGGGAATTCGCTGATGGAGTTCGCGGTGCAGACGCTGGAGCCGGAGGGCGCCGCGGCGGAGGAGGTGAGCGAGACAGACGCAGCAGACATTGTGAATGTTGAGGTCTGCAAAGGTGTCAGGATGGATATAAAACTGGAGCAGTTGAGTTGGGGAAGCGCACCTTGTAAACGTGGTTCGTTGACGGCGTGGACCCGGAGACTGTTTGTTTCCTGACTTTCAGTAGCGGGAGTGAGCGTTAGTCAAGAGCAAACGGGAGCAAGCAGACGCAAGCAAGGATCACCAAGGTCGAGTGACGAAAGGCCGACAGTTTCACCACTTCAGCCGCGCTTCAGCCAGGTGGTGGCCGTGACGTGCGGCGGTGATGATTACCAGCCCACATTTCCGGGGGCACGGTTGACGGGGAGACCAGCGCATGATTCGAGCTATTTTTGCACCGCATTGCACGTGCCAACTTCGCCGCATCCGCACGGCGCAGTCAAATTGCGATGAACATTTCGATGTTGATTGAAGGATGGTTGACGACGACGATGGAGAAGGCAGACCAGCGGAAGCGAAAAAGGGCAACCCTAGTTCCCGACGGCTACCACTCACGCTTTGCGCAATGGGACTTGCTTAACACGCTGCTGTTCAACAAAGTGGATACGACCAGGAACGGAGTTTCATAATAAATACATGAACCTCCACAAAAGCGACTATAGCTGTTCGTACTCTGATGCCGCCATCATGAATGACCCAGCACCCTTGCCATCATTCTCCAACAACGGCACACCGATATAATACTCATAGCTCCCATTCGAGCTAAGACTCCCAACAGATACCGTTCCCTCCCAGCTCAGCGTTCCGTTCTTCTCATGCTTGATGAACTCCTCCACCATGTAGTTGTACGCCTTGGTCGCTGTTTCCTTGTACTGCTTGTCCAATAGTCCCGTCCGGATACCCTTCAAGTAACCATAGGTGAACATTGCCGTACCACTCGATTCGATGTAGTTGCCCTTCTTACCAGGGTATGGCTCATCCATGACAAGCCACCAACCGCCGCTCTTGTCCTGCGCCTGCTTGAGGCCGACGGCGAGGCTCGTGAAATAGCCTTTGAGACGGTTGTACCCGGGCAGATTCTTGGGATAGACTTGCAGAACTTCCACAAGCACCATGAAGTACCATCCAACAGCACGGTCCCACACATGAGGAGCAGATCCAGTCACTGGATCCGCCCAGACCGCCTTAAGACTTTGGTCGTACCCATGCGCCAACAAGTTAGAGGTCTTGTTCCTGGTGTGCTTCTCGATCAGGTCAAACTGCAAGGCGATGTCGTTCCATGCCGTGGTGTTGTCGGGTTCGAAGTACGAAGTGTACGTTGCATAGAACTGGTCGGCCATGTAGATGCCATCGAGCCACATCTGGTTTGGGTACGTTGGCGAACGGTGCCAGAAGCCCCCTTCAGCATTTCGTGGAAAGCGATCGAGTTGAGCCTTCAAGGATGCTGCCGCAATCTCGTACTTCTTTTCCTTCCGGCCTTCTGCGTCCCAGAAGTAGAGGATGTTGTTGCCAACCCGGACGTCGTCAAGAGAGTAGTAGTATGGGTCCCAGTTCTTGATTGTACCATTGGCCAACACGAGTGACGAGATTGCCTTCGACGCCCAGGAAAGCAGAGTTGCATTATTGTGAGTAACTGCTGCCTTCCTGATGCCTTCGTTGATGACGTTAGAGACGTAGTGGTTGTCGACTGGATGGTTCTTGGACAGGAACGAGGTCGCCATCCACGTCGAGTAGAAATCTGACGCATTAGGCGCGGCAGCGGCTGCTGTCGCACTTGCGAGAAGCACAGTCGACACACGCATGATGATCGGCGCTGTCCGTATCGCCGAAAGTGGCAAATAAAGCGGCTCAAGCAAACAAGGAAGACTGAGCTTAAAACAGATCGTAGTTTGGCATTTCGAGTCACTTCTTATACTTTACGAGATATACCTCATTACATTGCAGCTGCACTTCGTATCTCCCTTAATATTGATATTTATCCCGTGCCATGCCCTTGGCAGCTGCACCAGCAAATTGAGGGGTCATCGTGGGTCGAGGAGATCACCGTAAATGAGAGAATATCCTCGGTCAAGATTCCATGCTTGGTGTGTTTAAGCCCTGCAATCCGCGCATGGCGAGGGGCGGAAAGCGGGTGCGGAGAATTAGCGCGACCGAAGACGGAGAAATTGGTGATTGGTTGTATGGTTGGTAGTTGAATAGGACATTCCGCAGAGAGCCTTGGCATATAGTGACAAACAACGAGGCTCTTGATTGAGTCCTCTCCGTTTGCTAAAATTTCGGTCATTGCAGAGACTGAGGTGGAGGTGGGTCGTGGTGTTGAGCAGCAGCTTACCAGATTAGGCACAGGCCAATAGCCAGTGCCCTCTCCTTTTAAGTTCCACTTTTACCTAGTATGTACCTCCCAACGACATCTATGAACAAGACCTATCCAAATTGCACAATTGAAGAAAGTTACGAAACTTTTGCAGATGCCACATGAGAAATGCTAAATCTTCTATTCCAAACCCAGACAATCTCCTTCATGGGGCAACAATATTGGGAATCATACAACCAAAATGGAGTCACCTTGTTTCAATAAGACAAATTTGCTGTACCAAATCTATATTCATCGACTAATTAACTTTTGAGCCCTCGCTGTTTGGAATCTCAATCTATGTTCCACTGACGGGGAACTGCCATAGTTTCTTCTCATGTACCAAGAACTACCATATCTTGTTCCACCTTTACCCACCTTTGGACTCATATCAAACTATTGGTTCTCAAAGTTTTCGCCCTGATCCCATGTTACAAAATTCCCCTTTTATTCGCTAAACTCGCTTCCTCGAAATCCAACATTGTGTTGAAAATCCTTGTACGCTCTATCCCCTCAGTACAGGCGATACGAAAACTGCCGGAACCAGAAACTCATTCTGAAGACCTCCTATTGCAAATGATTTCACTTCATTTAATTATTTCCTTTCTCTCCTTGGTGGCAGGAGCCTTCGCCACCTTTACCTCTACACCAACACCTGTGCTCCTGCGCCCTCCGGCAACCGCTTGGACCGGCGACATCTCACTTTTGGCAAACTTATCGCCAACTGTTCCATCTGTCTCGCGGACCAGAAGGTCCATCACGAAGACAGAAGGAGGAATATGGGAGATCGTCAAAATTTCCGCCGATGAAGTCCGAGATCCAAATCCAAATTACCATCCCGATATCCCAAGTCCCCTTCCCGAACTCGACAACCACGAGGAGGAGAAGGGAGAGTTGGATTTCTACGCACAAGCATACATCACACACGCCATGGCATCCTGGTATGCGACCTGTTTGGCAAGGCTGTGTGGCCATGTCGTGCCTGCGGTTTGCCCTGGAATGCTAGAAGGTGGAAGATGAACGATGATATCTTGCTACTAAATCGCTGAGAGATTTTGGCTACTTCTGTATCATATGTTGGGAACCACATTGCGCAGCTGCAAACGCAAGGGTGCCCGAACGCGATGTGCACCATTGGGATATTTCTAGATGAAGCGAAGTGTGCATTAACTCTGGACAGCCGAGGATCCTCGGAGCTGACTACTGCCCTCCGTTGCTGAATTAGGCTGTGGTTGCAAGCTGTAGACGTCCAAATTTACATGGGAAGGAATGGGGTGAAGGTGCTTTGAAAAGCCCTTTAAAGCGGAAGCTGAGAAACATAATATATCAACATCGTCATAACATTGGTAGTTCTATGATAATGGCGTGCATGCAATAGACACTTTTGAAGTAGGAAACTGTTCCAAGATCTTGATATTGATGTCCAACAACATTGGTTATGAGTAGTTTGCGCTTATGTAGGAGCGTTGGGGACAGCCTGTGCCGCATCTCGATCACCTTCCGAAGACGCGGTACTCACACCGCTATTAGTAGCTACTGAAGGATCTGTCAATACCGTCAAGTTTCTGTTCGTCGTAGACCCATTGACGGACGCGCCATCTTCAGCAGGAGCCGTGAGTCCTTTTCGGACCTTTAGGACGAGGTCGACAATGACGGCATCGATACCTTCTTGTCTCTGAATCTGTGTATTGTTAGAGGAGACTAAGCAATTTTGTGAAGAAAGGAGCCTACTTGAACATTCTTCGGGTCATTGTTCAACGTGCCATAGCTGACACACACCAGACTACTCTCTTTGACGACTCGAATCAACCGTGGACATGCGACGAGAGGTTCTGCCGCGCTCACAATGCCGAGCAGGTTCCAACGACTAGCGAAGCGAATAGCTTCCTGTAAGCTTCCTGCACGAACATCGCCTACAGGGCTAGTGCCGGCATCGGTGAGGAAAAGGACTGGTATGGAGGGCTGCTTGAACGACAGCATAAGGCAGATGTCAGGATTGAAGGACGAGAAGATGATGTTACGGCTGCCCATCTTGTCGTATACCATTCGTAGTACTGTATCGACAAACGAGTTGAGTTCAACGGCGTATTGGTCCATCTCGTGCTCCTCGGATTCATAGAGCATAGGGTATTTCATCTCGATGTTGAAGCCAGTGCTCTCAGGTAGTTTCGCGAACATTTCTTCCAAAGTTGTGAACGGCTCTTGAATAAAACTGCCTCTACTGTTACCCTTAAAACCCTTTTCTTTGAAGTCTCGTGTGTGCTTTATTCGTTCGACATGCTGTGCTTCGTGGTACGCATGCATCTTCATCTGCTGCCCGTGATCCATGGAATATGAGCGGAGCCGCCTCTGCGCTAAATTGGCTCCGCGGCCTGTGCTGTCGTCGGCGGCGTCACCGTTCTCTGGAGAACCAGGAGTGGAATGTCGCGGCGTCTGACCTTTTCCGAGATGCATAAATTGGTCGAAGGTCAGGGTGTGAACCGGTGCATCAATTCCCGTCTCACTGACAAGGAAGTCATGATAGATCACGGGCACATGATCCTTCGTCAACTGGACGTCAAACTCGACGTATTCTGCACCAAGGTTGGCGGCTGCGATGAAGGATTGGATGGTGTTCTCTCCTAGTTGTAGGGATTTACGAGCGGTGGTGTTCTTTCCAAGGCCTCTATGTCCGATGACCATAGTCGACGCTATCGTCTTCCAGTATGTATGATGCTCTGTGATAGATAGGTTCGGGTGCGAAAAGGGCGTTATGACGATGAAATTGAAATTGACTGATCCAATGACGTCCATGGTGCTCGCAGCAACGATAGGAACGCTGAGGTCTCCCTGTAGAGGAATTCGTTTCGAGCCAAGAATCGTCTTGAACGTCGAAAGAAGAGCAACTCCACGTCCAACGATGCGATCGTTTGACCCTGCATAGGTCGGCACGATATCGAAAAGAATTTTGACCTTGGAAATGTCCTTCGTCTTGAAGGTGATTGGTTCTGTACTGATGTTCTCCTGAACCGGGAGATCAACAACTGTAGATTCGCCATCTGCGCCAGATGCTGATACAACGACTGAGAGAGCTGTGTCCAGCTGGGTGGCGTGAGCATCCGAAAAAGGTATATCATCCAATTTCACGGCTGGGACATCCTTACGAGGGTCCATTGAACCTAGACTAACAAGGACCATGGTCTGATCTGTGAGATACCGGTGACCGAAAGATTTCAGCGATTCGATAGACTTCTGCTGGTATGAGCTTTCTCTACTCAGATTCTTTGACCTACGCTCTTCGAGAGAAGAGGCATGTGTTGGGGGAGCCAGGCCTTCCGCATTTCCTGTTTTAGCCGGAGCGATTTTGGCCAACTCCACAATGATGTCCATGTGCCCACGAAGAGCAGCGTGCTCACGAGCTGTCCAGCCATCACTATCTGCACGGTCGAGATTCGCGCCGCGTTCGATGAGCAGCCGCACCATGGAAACATGGCCATCGACGCAGGCTATGAAAAGTGGTGTCCATCCAAACGTTTTCTCAGGAATGTCCACTTGGGTTTGATGGAGCGCAGAACCTGCAAGCAAAGCTTTGGCGCTTTCGTCGTGGCCGAAACGCGCGGCAACATGCAGTGCAGTTTCGCCTTGCTCATTCTGGAAATTGACGTCGACGCACGCATCTACTAGGAGTTTAACGATTCTTACAAAATTCGATTGTGTAGCCACAGCTAACACCGCGCCAGAATTGGGGATTACAGTCGTGCGAGACGTTTCAGAAGTACCAGCTTCTAATAAAGTCTGGGTGGCAAGCGGATGACCGCCAATTACGGCAAGGTGAATGGGTGCGTAGCCTTCTGTGTCTTGCCAAGCTGGAGAGTCAATGCCTGAGGTGATGTCGAACTGGCCCCAAGTTCGCATGTGCTTGATAATCGTTTGACAAACGGCCACAAACCCATATTGAGCAGCATAGTGAAGTGGAATACGCCCATATGTATCCCGGGATTGTAGGGAACTTCGCTGTGATGGTTGAAGATGGTTAAGAAGGTAATCGAGAAGTTGCACGGTTTCATCTGTATCGCTCAAAAGTCCGTTTGACTCATTTTCAGTTGTGCTGCCCAATAAAGGCAGTCGGCTCGGGGCGGCAGCGGGAGTAATGAAATTTGGTTCAGTGGATGCTGACAAGACTTGACCCTCAGGTCCCTGGGTTTCGCCAGCCCTTGCGCGTCCGATAGTAATGACGAGACGATGAATGCAGTTGCGTTTGTTGATATCGTCAGCTTCTTCTAGAGAACCAAGATGCGGTATCAATGTATCTATGCAAAGCCTGGAGCGACACGAAATGGCACGTTGAAGGAAATTTAAGAAGATCTGCTGGACAGAGACGGCGACGGCGGTGAGATCATGTTTCGTCAAAATTTCCGACACCATCCGAGAAAGGCTCTCCGCATCATCGGCTCGGATGGCCTGATCAACAGTATCCAGTAGGCTTGAAGGAAGGTTCAGAGACGCTCCAGGAATCCTGCCAAGAGAAGCTGCCGAATGCGTAGAACCGGTGTCGTCGAAGGTTTTCACTTCGCCGAGTCCCGAGAGCCAATCGTTGATAGCCTTCAGATCCGTGCTCAAGGGAATATTGTGCGCGAACGCTTTCGGATAGACCTTTGACTGTAGATATCGTTGCTGCGTGGTCACACCTGGGATCTTCTTATCCAATTTCTTTGTGATCTTGATGAAGCCTCTTCTATTGACTTCGCCATACCACTGGAGATTGCGCAGCGCACTGCGTACCTCTAGCAGCGCACCCATGAGATCCTCCTTTTCATCCCTGTCGATGCCCTCAGGCACTTGGGCAGCACGGCCATAGCGGCCGTGGAGGAGCTTTAGGCGACGGGCATACTCAGCGTATTTCTTATTATAAAACCCATCGACATCTTCCAAATTGCGATCTAGAGAGAAGAAGAACTCTATGCATGGTGTGAGCATTCATACACCCAAACGGCATCGATAAGACTTGCCTGCAAGATCAGGGTCCTCGCGGCTCTTGACGGATTCTACGGCCGTCTTGATGAGCTTCTTGAGGCCCTTGTAGTTGATGTAGGAGGAGGCCCATTCGGGGACCTGATTACGGGACAAATTGTGGCCAAACTTCATCTTTTGCTGACTGCGTAGCAGCTAGGAGTCGCAGAGAGAGCTACCCAGGCAGTCTGCTACAGCCAGCTGAGGTTGAGCAGACGTGGAAAAGAGGCAAAGCGGGCGCCGTTGTCGAGGGCGCAATACCAAGCTCGATATGATGGACCGAGACCCTGCATACTGGTGAGTTCATGGGTAGCTATTCGCGGCGCGGATGCACGCCACGAGGCTGTTCCTCGAAGCTCATTGGCTGGCGGGAGAATGAGACGCGCTGCATGTTTGTGAGATTCACCTAGCACAGTCACGCTTGGCGCTGCCGAACGGCCTCAAGGGAAGCCTGGGGTGAATGTCGGTCGGCTGTGGAGTGGAGTGAATTGGTGGGTAGGTGCGCACCGAAATGACGACAAAGGCACGATTACGATGGCTGTTTTGCACGTGCCTGGCCGTGTACCAGGGACGGGGGTCGGCGTGGGTGCGTCAATCTTCAAAGAAATGGGTGTGCAGGCCCAGGGTGCTACCGGCGAGTATATGAATGCCTCGAAAAAGCTCTGCGCATCCCGTCCGAGACCGCCTCGGCAGTATTCACGCGTCCAACCGTTGCCGCTGCGTCAGTGCTGCAGCCCCGAATCCACAACTTGTTCCGTCAGTCGGCACCCCTCCGCTTTCCCAATGTGCGCGTTCCAACGTGAGCTTATGCAGCTCTGGCGCGTCACGGCGCTTCCTGTGTGGTCCCGTCGTACTTGGTTCTTCACGGCTGCGAGATTCTGAGGAATAAGATCGCCGTCGCGCAGTCACTGGACGTAATCCTCAATGCAGGGACTCGGCTAGACATGCACTTCGCGGTGCGCCCAGCTGCGGCAACTGCTCACACGACACATTACCTTTCTGCGAGCCCCGCCATAGTACATCGAATCCAACACACCCTCACACCGCTTCACACCTTGATCCCTTGATTGCTAATCTGCTTTCATTCACGGTTCCTTATCAAAGTCGATGGTTCCTTCCCCAGTAGCAATGACCAACCTCGCCGAGGCTGCAAGTAACGATCCACAGCAGTAGTCATCGTCGTCCAACTTGGTCAACCTCACTTGGCACGGCGACTGTACTCTCGCCTTCTTCTGCGAGCTGCCGCATATGCATGCCCCGCCCCTTGCGCATAACTAGCCCGTGCCGAATTTGCACTGTACCTCTGCAACCCTGCCGCTACTACGAGAAGAAGAATGCGTTGCCCTCGGCATCTTTGCGTTGTGCTTTCGAGAGATCCTTCTCTGGTTTGTACTCTTCCCACACACTGGCTGGAAAAATGTGCTTGTTCCTCTCGTACCACCTTCGATCAACGACTTTGGTCAGACCTGGATCATCGTTGAAACCTTCCAGTTCTTCGTCTGGGACTGTAGAGCTCTTGTCTTTGTTCTGACCTGGCCTCTCGAGAGGATTGAAAGTGGCAGGGTCGGGGTCGGCATCTGCCACTGGCGTAGCTTTCGTTGGTTGCGCCGAGTAGTCGAAGACGGGCCCATTGAACCCCACAACTTTGTTGAACAGGAAATAGTAGAAGTCGTAGTGCTAGAATAGAATCAGTCTCACCTGATTGCGTAATATGTAGGGCGCGCACATACTGGTGGTAAAATCACCTCACCCCTCACAAGCATCAGATCGTCAACGTTGACCCGGGCCCAGTCTCGCCTGCTCTTATCGCCACCAACTCCAAGCTCAGCACCCACTTTCCTAGCCTTGTCAAGAAACAACCAGATATGGTCTCCCTTTTTTACCCTGCAACGGCCGCCTGGGATGTTGGTTCCGTCGTAGAAAACATACGGTATTACCACCTCGGTTGCTTTGACGGCATCGCGCATGGCTAAGAAGTCCTGCCGCGCCACATCTGCTTGCTGTGCCTCGCGTTGCAAAGCCGTCTTCGTCATGACCCGTGGTTTCAGCCCAATGCTTGTGTTGGCCCCGAACTTCTTCTTTTTAAAGGCCTTGGTCTCGCTTTCTGAGTTCACGGCGGACGAGTCGGTGGGCGTGCCACCACGGGGCGTAGCGACTGTGGATGTGCTGGAATCCGCATCCTCGTCTGCGTCGATGCCGAACGAGAGTTTGCCTTTCGCAGCTACCTTGCGCTTCTTCTTGAACGAGGGTATAGGTGTTGCTGCCCTGTACTTTGCAAATTAGCTCTGCGGTGCAGCGTCGGCTTGCTGTGCGAGACGTACCCATCCTGCGGCGTGCTAGCACCTGAGCTGCCGCGTTCTTTCTGCTCAAGTGCTTCAGCGCGCCGTTTGCGAAAATCATCAAGGTGTACCAGGCCGACGGTCTGCGACTTCAGCAGATCCTCTGCGGTTTCGGCCTGCGCGGTAAACCGCCCGTTGCCAGGCGTGCCACTGCGTGAGCGGTCGCTTGCGCTGGGCATAAACTTATCCATCTCGAGATTCTACAATGTAGTGCAAATGGTGGTGGGCGGGAGAACGGCGCAATTGGTGGGCGCCAGTCGTCGGCTGCACTTCACTCAACGAGAGGTCACGCTCTCACGCGTTATCGCTAGCCCGAAACGTCTCTCAGCGCACCCACATTCGCGCCACAGACCACGCTTCGTCGCCAGCTACTGTGTTTGACAACGCGCTTTGCGATGCAGGGACGCGATGAGGGTCATACAAGACTCCGAAGACGAAGACGACCTCGAGTTTGAGGGTGCCCAAGCTGCCGCACCGCAGGGTGACGCGCCACCAAACCACTCTAGCAGTAACGCTCCGGCCTCACCTAGGCCAGGCGAGACAGGAACTGGCTCAACTGGTATGTAGCTACGTTCCTTCATTAATGGGAACTCTCTCGTTAATTTCAGCATAGAGTCTTTGAAGCGCGCCATCATGGCTGCACACTGTGCGCAGTTCCAAGACGCCTCTTCTGACCGTCAGGACCGGAGCAACCCGTCTGGAGGTCCTTCAGCTGCTGATCCGTCTCCTCAAACTGTCCCTCACGACGCGCCCCAATCGTCCATTTCATTGCCCGACCACGCCAGTAAGCGGAGGAGAACCTCATTGGACGGTGCAGTCGCACTATCTTCTGCACGTGACTTGGACCCGACCACCTACGGGGAGCGTCACGCTGGACAAGCAGTCCACAACACACATCTGGGACCCATACCAAATGGAAATTGGGGGTTTAAAGGAACTATGCAAGATAATTGGGAGCATCACGAACCACTGGGCTTATTCCCTCAGACTGTCTCGAGTACGATTCCCAACGCCACCGCCACTCAGCAACAACTCTTAGCAGAAGTTCTGGCACCAGATTTCCTAGGTATCGACCCGGAACCAGAGGCACCCAGATACGAACCCGCCAAGTCATCAGTGCCTTGGTCTGAATATCTCAAGTCATCCTCTAGAGAGTCTCAAGTTCCTCTTCAATCTACAGAACTCCCATCCCCATCCTCGCAGAATAACACATCTCATTCGGCACCACATTCGGGTGAAATATCTCTCTTTCATGAGGTGATTGCTGCACCCACTGCTCCAACTGATGCTCCTTCACAGTAAGCATCCTCGATAAACAAGTTTGATAGAATACATACTCATCATGCTCTCTCTCTAGTCCTCCCATTATAGCGCGGACATCGGATGTCGAGGCGGCAGGAGTTGAACTTCAACCCCAGAGCAGCCTAAGTCATTCTATTGTGCCACCTTCTAAAAATGCAGAGCAGAAACCCAGCACTGTACCAAATTCTAGGGATGATTTGATAACCACAGACCTTCCGATGGAGCAATATAAGCCTCGACCAAGCCGATCAAGATCTCTGAAGCTCAGTGTAGGAGAACCGATTGACTATTCTCGGCGGCCTGAGAGAGTCGCAAAGAAAACACGTCGGACTAGGACATCAGGAGATGTAGAAACTACATCTACTGCTACCACCCCAGAAAAGATTCGACAAATTTGTGATATGGGATTCACACCATTGACCACTAAGAAAGGTGACTTACCCAAACCCTATTCGCTTTACGTTTCTCTAACTTCCATTTGCAGCTCTCAGACAGCACAACGGCGACATCACGCATACCGTAGACTGGCTGATTGCTAATGGTGTTGTATCTGAAGATGAGCTGGCACCATCAAGCCCTTCGAAGCCAAAGAACAGTAAGCAAATACTGCATACGTGATATCACAGTATCTATACTGACTGTTGCTCACAGAGAGTAATATGCAAGATCTTTTAACAAATACTCATCACAGCAAAGCTGCGGAATCAATCATGGAGAAGGCACATGCCCCTTTTGATGCAAGCCTCACCGAGGGTATTCCGGAACTTGCGCCAGTAGCCGTTACTATGAAAAGTCCCACAATAGTGAAAGTAGTCATTCCAAGAACTAAGAAGCCAGCTACTCCGTCTAGACAAGAAGAAGAGCAGGCAACAGCACCGGCTGATCCTCAGCTTGCATCTGAAGACACCTCTGGGAAAATTGCGAAGCTCCAAGAAGACCTCACTGGGCCGGAACATCAACTTGGAGAGCAGTCCGTGGCTGCTAAGCAACCTGCAAAGGGGAAGAAGCGAGGCCGTGGACGGCCGAAAAAGGAAGCCAAGATGATACAGCCTGTCGAAGAGGAACCTTCGGATGACAAGACACGTAAACCTGTCAGTCCAGTAGCTGTTGATGATGAATTACCAGAGGACAAGATGCGGAATCCGGATAAACCTGCGGTTACAGATGAAGGATTGAACCCGCCACAGGTCAGTAATGCGGAAGATGCGATTCTAGTTTCGACGGCTACCCACATCACATCAGAACCACCACCGCCAGCGGAGAAGAAGGTGAAGCTATCAACCGAGGCATCTTCAACGATCGGCAAAGGCAAAACGCCCTATAGAGTTGGCCTTAGCAAGTGCGCTCGCATCGCTCCGCTTCTCCGCGTAGTCAAGAAATGAACCCTGCCGGAGATAACCATACCCTGGATATATCAACTGTCGTGCATGAAGTTACGAAGTCAACCGAAAGATACCCGTTGTCTTTTCGTAATTTTCTTTCCATCGATGCAACGCTTCTTTAGCGCCATTTGATTGGAGGTGGCGTGTACGGCGAACGGTTCTGGCTGTGGCTGGCTAATGCTCAGGGAACGTCGACTATGTCATGCTTCACAAGTTTCTTTGGTGTTGTTCCACTACTAACTTTAGCTGCGACGGCATTTTCGCTTCCGTCGGAAGCCAAGGGAAGTAGTACAACCATGACACATGGGCGTGCAGGACACAAGCGATGCTAGGCAAAAAAAACGTGAGGGTATGCGCATGCGAGAACCCGACGTTCTGGGGCCGTTGCTTCGAAGGATAGCGCTAGGTTTCCGAGATAGGCGAATTATGATCGGCTCCTATTCTCGGATCTACGTCAGGGAAGGCCGTTACATACTTTTGTCTCCACTCTAGTGAATGCAAAGGTTCTTTGACCAACATCCAACAGGCAATTCGGATATACAAGCGTAAACTTCTCTTCGTGATGATGCTTGAACGCAGAGATCTTAAAGTGTCTTTTGCGATTGGAACACTTGTACGAGCGCCATTGTAGCACCGTTGGTAGCTAAACTTGTGCGCCGCGTGGTAAAGGTGAGACAGTCGCCCCTGCCAGCCGCGCTATCATGCACCTGCCCTGACTAACGCAGGCTAGCTGAGCATTCAATAGAGTACATATTGCGTCGATCTTGGCATATTCTCCGACCGTTTGGAGCCACTCCGCTCCTCTTCCGACGAAGATCCCAAAGTTTCGCTCTGAAGAGGCTCCTCCTCGGAGCATGAAGATTGGCATCGGTCAGAATACCGACTCCTTTTCTTGCAACCCTGTCAAGTGTATCCATGCAACTCGATATTGCAGCGGCTCGTTTCAAGTCGTTTGTTTATTGAAACGCGTCGGTGGGTCCGCTTTCCAAGATCGTATTCAGAACTTTGCCTTCCTAGTCAGGCACCGGGTGGGATCAGCCGTAACAGTAGTTTACCAGCCGCCATGACCCGTTCCGAACCCGCTGGGTTGGCGGCACATAGGAGGAGCTGCAGCTCCACACTCGTCTGGTTAGTTGATACCCCACCGGTGCTGCTTTATGTATAAGATACAGAAGCCATCTCCAAATGATTGTCATTCTTTCCATCCGTCTTTGCTTGTCAAGACACTTGTCATTCGCTTTTCTTTCTACGAGTAATTGTAAAGCCGTTCTTTAATTGTACTTGACTTGTGTCGATCCACCCTCGCTCTCTATATCCTTTTCATCAATACCAGCGGATAACAACCGCCGGTAACATTAATCATGCGTTTCTCAGAACTTTTGATCGCGTCATCGCTGGCGATCCCTTTTGCTGTGGCCCATGACAGTGCTCGTGGCATCCCCAAGATCTGGGGAATGGGACCTGGTGTGAAAAGGGAGGCTTTTGGTCCTGCTGCGCCACGACACGCTTCCTCTCCTTCTCTAAAGGCACATGGATTCTCCAAGCGCCAGGCAGATAATGATAATACAAGCGGCCAGTGCGGACCTAATGCCGGAGGCGCAAGCTGTGCACCAGGTTACTGCTGCTCACCTTCCGTAGGTGACAACAACCTTGCGTAAAGTATATGTACTGATCAAATATCAGGGATGGTGTGGTAACACCCCCGAGTACTGCAACGCGCCGGACTGCCTTATCAATTATGGCCCTGGCTGCGATGCAAACAAGGTGCCTAACGGTGACGACACCCGCACAGTTGCTCGCCCCAAACTTGGAAATGTGGAGTACGGCCTCGGTGGTCTTTACTCCTGCACTGAGCCTGGTACCGTCGCTATCACCTACGATGACGGCCCATACATCTACACAGACTACGTTCTCGATTTGTTTGAGAAGTACAACATGAAAGCAACTTTCTTTATTACTGGTATCAACAACGGCAAGGGCGCTATTGATGATGCTTCCACTCAGTGGCCCGCAGTCATATCCAAGATGTACGCCGCTGGTCACCAGGTCGCTAGCCATACTTGGTCTCACCAGGACCTTTCTGCCATCACCCAGGAACAGCGTATCAACCAGATGGTGCACAATGAGATGGCTATCCGTAACGTCATCCAAAAATTCCCCACTTACATGCGTCCTCCTTACTCCTCTTGCGACGAGCCGTCTGGCTGCTGGAAGGACATGCAGGATCTAGGATACGTTGTCACCTACTTTGACATCGATACCGATGGTACGTTCGCTTCAAAGAACAACATCCATGAAACCCACGACTGACAAAAGCACAGACTATGACAACGACAGCCCTAACCTCATACAAAATGCTAAGGACAAGTTCAGCAGTTACTTCACAAACGATAATGTTGCCACAGACAAGTTCCTTTCTATTGAGCACGATATCCACGAGCAGACCGCTCACAACCTGACCGAGTACATGCTCAAGATCATCCAGGAGAAGGGCTACCGCGGCGTCACTGTCGGTGAGTGCTTGGGCGACCCAGCTGAGAACTGGTACCGTTCCTCCTCCGGAAAGATCGTGACCTCGTCGTCTTCCGTCCCTACTACTACTGCTACTACTACTTCTTCCGCCGTTTCCACTGCCACTCCGACTGCCGTGTCTACGGATGGAACCTGCGGTGGTAACACTGGATTCAAGTGCGATGGCTCTGAGTTCGGAAACTGCTGCTCCCAGGCCGGATGGTGTGGATCTTCAACTGATTACTGTGGCACTGGGTGCCAGAGCATCTTCGGCACTTGCGGCGGCTCTTCCAGCCTCTCTTCCTCTTCCTCCAACGTTGCGTCCAGCGTCCAACTTGATACTACCAGCAGCGCCTCTTCCGCACCTTCAAGCGCCCCGACGGGCGTGTCTACCGATGGGACCTGCGGCACATCCAATGGCCTTGGCTGCCAGGGCTCCGAGTTTGGTAACTGCTGCTCTTCGGCCGGCTGGTGCGGTAGCTCTGATACTCATTGTGGTACGGGTTGCAACCCTCTCTTCGGTACTTGCTCCGGGGCTGCCACCATGTCCTCTATTGTTGTCTCTTCCCAGGCTCCAGTCGCCTCCTCTCCAGCTACAACCATCGCTACCTCTGTCCGTGCTACGTCTACCTCCGCGACCGCCCCCGCGAAGACGTCGGCTGCGAGCAATGTGAGCACCAACGGCAAGTGCGGCGCCCGTAACGGCAACAAGACGTGCCCTGGTTCTAAGTGCTGCTCTGTCATGGGCAACTGTGGTGACAACCTTCTCTACTGCTGGGCCGGCTGCCAGAGGGCCTTTGGTCAGTGCTGGTAAAGAGCTTCGGTGCTTACTGGGACCTACCATTGGTGGAGGCGCGTAAGAGTGAGAGTGTGAATGAATGATGTTCATGTATGTACTGAAGATAAGTATCTTCTCAAGCCTGGCAGGCTTGCTTAATGTTTATGCACAAATACAAGTTTAATTAAAAGTCATGGCGATTTCCCTCGATGACCAATATGTCGAAGGCGTGAGAGCAGGATTGCGGAGATATACTCAGCCATAATTGTAAGGAAATAATGGGTGCGCATCTTGCATTCTTCTAAGTTGCAACTAGCATGATATGTATACCAATGGTAGAACACTACTTATATTGAACACATGATATTAGAGAGCCTTTCAAGTGTTTTGCGAAGTCCGAAATCATACGTATAGACCTTTCACAGCCACACACAGGGAATGGACGGAGAGTGGCCGCTGGAAAGGACTAGATATGACCTGACTACAAAGACTGGATCAAATTTCGGCCATGCTTAATCCCAGCCTGCTGTTGTGCCGAATTCTGATGTCCGTAGCCGGAACCAAGAAGTGGTCTGAAGTCAAGGGCTTGGCCGACTACGCCAGATGGTGACGTCTTTCAATTCCCACAATGATTCTTGGCGTGTCGCTTGAGTACACTGTATATGGAGAGATATTCAATCTTATTCAATTAGAATGTCAAGATGTGGCTCACCAAAGTTTGGTCGGAAGCTGATCAGGCGAGCGCGAACTTGATTTTCAGCGCCAAGAAGTCCCCAGCCGTTCCCGCCATCCCCAGCCTTCCGCAACCCATCCTGGTTTCATTTCCCGCCATGCGATTTATGAACGTAATAGTGAGATGCTGCTAAACAAAATGGCTGTGTTCATTCCAAAGTCCTCAGGACTTTGTACATTTGCTGTTAACTTGCCACCCATTTGTGTCGTCTTTTGCAATGGATAGACAATATCCAGACTACCCGCAACACGACCACCGCAGACCTAGGACATACCACTCTGCTTCTCTGTCTTCGTTGTATAAAACTGCAGGTCCCACTAGACCTGCACCCACTGCTTCTACACCGCGCGATGCGCGTGAAAGAAGACGCAGCGAGAGGCGGACGAGTCCTCGACCGGATAGACGTTCAGTCCCTCACAACGGCGCAACCTGTGACAACGACTTATGCGATAGCCCGGATATCGCTGCCGATGAACGATTGTGTGCGGGTCCAGATGGTCTCAACTTGTGCAGCCGATGTTACAAACGCTTCAAGATAGAGCGCAGGCGAGCCAGAGAGGCGCAACGCGCTGTGACAGACGATTGGAGAAGACCGAAGCGACGCCGTCCGGTGTCACAGACAAGTCCGGTTGCAGGCCCACGAGACCCTGCCCCTGCCTTCGCCAACCCATCCGAGCCAGAACATTCCCATGAGGATTCACCGTTGCCCATCTACACACCTAGCGTAAGCCGGAAAGTCGACGACTACGATGAAAAACTACCAGTTAATGGAGGACGCGGAAGAGAGCCCATCAAGCAGCCTTCACCTGACGTCGTAGACTTGGAGAAAAGTTCAGATCTTCACAGCGTCTCTACAGATTCTCTGAAAGAACACAACCGGCGAACTTCACGATCACCTCGAAAGCACCGCTCGAGCCGTAGCAGAGATGAACGAAGGGATGAACGAAGACACGTGCGTAACAGTTACGCTCGAGATACTTCGACATATGACGAGGCAGAGTTTTACAAGTATGGTAGGGTAGAAGGGAACGACGATTACCACGAAAGACGATGTTGCTGCAGCTTCTGGAGCAGGAGACGTAAATGCGTGGTCATCGGAGCCGCCGTCATTTCCATCATCGTGCTCATCATCATCATCGTCCTTGCCGTCACGCTCTCACGCAAGCGTGGATTCAACTACGTACCTTCTACGGCGCAAGTCAACAACACGATGGCCTTCGAATCAGGCGGTGCTACACGCAAAAGCGTCAACGACACAAGCGTCGGCATCGGTGCTGGCACAGATAGCTACACCTACTATCAAGGCAACGCCTCCAACTTTCCTACCAAGGATCGCTGGGTGTCATTCAAAGACATGTGGGACGCCAACCTGGACACGTTCAAATATTCCTGTGGCTGGTTGAAGAGAGGCGACGACAACACCCCTGAGATGATCCAGGACATATACGACGCCATCCAAGACCGAGCAAACGCTTCGCTCGTTGACCACCGCATCATCCTCGGTACCATCCTGCAGGAGACGAATGGATGCCCATTAGTCCCCCACACCACGTCATCCGGCGGCACAAGGAACCCTGGCCTCATGCAGTCTCATGATGGACATGCATACGATGCGAAACATAGCCGGCTTTCGATTTTCCAAATGATCCAGGATGGAACTCAAGGAACGGAGCAGGGGTGGGGATTAGTGGATAATCTGAACACGTACGGCAACCCGTATAAAGCAATGCGAGGCTACAACAGGTAGGTTTCCGAGCCAACGATGTGGTTGATTAGTACTGATAATTCTATACAGTGGTTACATACCAGACAGCGGCGACCTGTCGGAAAAAGCAGGCGCAACGGCTTGCTATGTGAGCGACATTGCGAATCGACTGACTGGTTGGGTTCGGGCAGACACGAAATGTCCTGATGATGTGCACTGAGGGGTGGATATAGCGATCGACTTTGACTAGATGGTTCTCACGCGTATATTTACAAGACATGATTTTGATCTAACCACGCCGTTATATGTTGTTAGCGTAATAAGTACTCTATATAGGTTCCTTATGCGGAATTTTATAGCCGAATGATTGGCTTTTCCAACTCAGTCGGCCTCTGTGTTGAACGTTTTTGGATAATTCAGAGAGTCTGTGCCTGTTTCTCGGACGTAACGCCCATGTAATTATTCACCCGCTGTAGACGTCAGATACGGGCAGGGGTTGGTATATTCGCAAGCTATTCATACACGCTTTATTGCCTACAATTCCTTACATCCATACCATCGTGTGAACAATACGCAGGCTCACCGCATCAGCTCCTCCTACCAGGGGATGTCGACCTGCACCGATCCACTGACACTGATCAAAGAGCAAGAACAAAGCCCCATCCAGAGATCTAAGATCGCAGCTTTTAAAGGGGTCTACTGCTTCTTGCCATCCAAATCAGTAAAGAAATTGTAGCCAAAGCCCGCACTCGCATCATTGAAGCGCAGCTTCTTATCGATACCTACAATCTTTTCGACATCCTCGGCATCTAACTTGAAGTCACCCTCCAAGTTTTGCTTAATCCTACTCTCCGTCTTAGATTTCGGAATGACGGAGTGACCCTTTGCGATGCCCCAGGCTAGCGCAACCTGGGCTCCAGTCTTTCCGTGCTTCTTGCCGATCTCCACGAGCACCGGGTCATCCATCAGCTTGCCCATACCCTTGCCCGCATCATATACCTCATTCTGGTTACCGAAAGGTGAGTAATGCGTAATGTGTATGCCTTTCTGCTTGTGGAAATCCGCAAAGTTCTTTTGCTGCAACCACGGGTGCATCTCCATCTGGTGGGCGGCGGGAACCACGCTTGTCTCCTTCAACAAGCGATCGAGTTCTGCCTGGCTAAAGTTTGAGATGCCGATAGCCTTCGTTTTGCCAGACTTTAGGGTTTTCTCCATGGCTTTGTATGTATCAACGTAATCGATGTCAGCCGTCTTGGTTTTGCCGTTGCTATCCTTTGGGAACATCTCGTCGCTGGGTGCGAAGGCGCTGGGCCAGTGCATAAGGTACAGATCAATGTAATCGGTTTGAAGGTCTTTCAGCGAGGCATCAAGAGCAGCTTCGACATCTTTCGGGTCTGAACGACGGATAAAGTTAGTTTAAGTTACCCTAAGCTACACAATACAACGTCCGAACGATTGCCGCATGAACAACCGTCGTTGGCATTAACCCGGGTACTCACCATGCTTGTTATTCCACAGCTTGGTGGTGATGAATATCTGCTCGCGAGGAACGCCTGACTTCTTGATCGCGTTGCCGACAGCCGCTTCAGTGCCATATATGCGTGCCGTGTCGATGTGGCGGTAGCCAGCCTTGAGAGCAATAGTAACGGCCGGCTCCTGTGCTTCCTTATCCTGCCAGGTACCAAATCCTACTAGAGGGATCTTCGCGCCCGTGTTGAGACTTGCGGTTGTACCATTGTGTGCCATTCTAAACTGTGTTCGGGGTTGCAATTGAGCAGTTGTCTGCGTCAGGCGTGCAGCTGCGGTGCGAAGAAATCGGGGAGTTGCGGAGGAGATCATATTGGGCGTGTTCTGGACGTCGGAGTAGCTAGAGCTTTCAATTGTCAATGGAAGGCGCGCTTCGTCGCGCAAAGTGTCATCGCGACATTATGACGTAGGGACCCCAGCACGGTATCGGAAGATGCCCCTTGTGCGGGGAAGCTTGGTGGACAAGAGGTCCGATGTGAGAACGTGTCGGAATAGATTACTCGTCGTTGGTAGTTTTTCCGGGGCTATTGGGAGTCATGAGCTGTGTCTACAACGACGCGATGAGACGGCGCCCATGAGTGACGCGAGATCACGTGTCGTTGTCCCAACTTCATAGCCAATTTTGAATTGATTGACCATACCACCGAGATGTTGGCTTCATACATGATACATATCGCCTCTAAGCTTGTCTTTCGATTTCTCGCATCCTCGCAGACCTTCATTAACATAGAGAAATAGCCTACAAAGTGGTGGATATGAGGACATCACCAGCATGCTTTTTAGCTTACAGGTCGAGCTTGAGAAATTTAACCGGCATGTGGAGCAGCCAGATACTGGAGATATCTAGTTGTTCCGTTTTGCATGTAGATTTACCTTTATCGTTTCTATGGTGTGTGCCAAGTTCTCGGTCTTCTGTACACTCGAGGACCCTTGTTAAGTGCTGGCCTAGACAAGGAGTTGAACTTGGCCAACCTGAAACTGCTTGAAAATTTACACGGTGGGTGATATTCATCAAAGAGTATAAAATGAATGTGAACGGTCCAAGCTAGCCCGTCTTTGGCCTGAGATGAGAGGAGAGGCTTTAGCGTTGCCTGAGGGGCAATTGTTCGAACTGGAGCGCTTGAAGTTCCTGATCTTCAAAGTGGAACTGCGTAAAACTTACTGGGATATGGCTTGGAGTTCTATAATAAGTACAGAGCTGCCTGACTATCTCGAAGCTTCTTCTCCTTAGGAATGTCTGGGTAACTTAAATCGCGACTTGGGGGAACATGAGGCTAGTCCACAAGAAGCAAGCCGTCCGCTCATGCTTCAAGAGGAATGCCCCACCATCCTTCTAGTCATCAATCACCCTGCAGCTGCGCCCTTGCATCTCAAAAAAATGGAGGGGCTGAATGAGTCCTGGTAGAATGTAAATGTCTTTGAGATCTTCTAGTCACCACTATAGGAGATGTGATACACTCTACACTATCACAGCCTCAAGCAACCCATCAATTGCTGTGTTTTGATGCCGGTTGCCGCGCTGCTGATTTATTGGAGACCGTCCATGCGACAAGCCACCTGGCACTGTGTTTGCATATGAGCCGCACTGCATCTGCACCCGGGATATTTGAAAACATTGGCCTGCTGCTGTGCTCCAATAAAAAGTTCGTCGCTACCCACATGTCGCTGTCTCCTGTCTTACATTCACAGCCTCTTTCACCTACACTCTTCTGGAGCCCACTATCCAAGATCCCTTTCTGTCCCTTCAAAATGGGCCAGCATGCAGTTGATGTCGAGTCTCAACCACTGACCTTCCAATTGACGTGGAAAGATAACCCCGATCCCACAGCCCTCCCCTTCCCGCGCGACAACCCTCCATTCGCACTCACCGCTGTCGATTGGTACCAACTCAGCATCACCGACGAACAATTCACGCCACATAGCTGGGAAAACATCCACCACCTAATCAGTACCGGCCAGCTTGACGAGCTCAAACGCTGGCCCTCCTTCCTCAAAGCGTACCTCGCATGGACTGCCCACATCAAAGCCAAATACGGTAGCGCAACCCAATATATCCTGCAACAACGACTCTTCTGGGAACCCCTCAACACTTCTGGCTCTTTCAGATTTAAGCTCGCCAACGAAACGCCCTTTGCTGACCCAGAGGACTACAAGATCATCAAGAATGACTGGACATACGCGGTGACGGAGGGAATCAGCCACATTGTAGTGTGGTCCAAAAAGCCCTTGCCTGTCGATGAGGTGGGAGCGTTGACGAAAGAGGGAAGAGAAATTGTGGAGGGGTTTGTAAAGCGAGAATTCCGAGACAAAGCTGGTGAGGAGGTGGAGGGAACGAAAGTTCAGTGGTTCAAGAATACGACGATTTTGCAAAGCGTGAGAGCATTGGAGCATATTCATGTTCTGGTCAAGGACGTGGATGAGGGGGTTTTGAGGCAGTGGATGAATTGAAATCGACTACTCGGTAAGAATTAACGCTCCCGTAGAAGGTAGAAACGTGCTAGATGTGAATGACTTTGTCTTCCCTCTTTGACGTCTAAAATCGAGGTTTATGTTTGCGTTAAGAAGTTCTTTCGCATATTCAACGTTTCGTTTTGCGATTTTTTTTTATTTAGTAGAAGTTGTAAAGACCACGGTGGATATGAAGACCAGATCAGTGATTGACCAGTGATCGTTCACTTGTCGGAGGCCGTTAGTTGCAGCTTCCAATTACAATAAGAGATTATAAAATGAAAACGAAGAAAGAGCTGACGTTAGTAGGGCAGAGTCTGTGCTAGAGGACACCAGCCATAGATTCACCACATACATGAGTGTGTGACCGAACAAGACAAAAGAACGGCATTACTCTCCTAGATTGAAAGAGGCTTATGAAAAAGGTGCCGGCACTACTAAATGTTTCCAAGCAAAAAATTAGAAGCCCACAAATGAAAGTGTCGTCATCTCCCTTGAACTCACTCCAAAACTTTCGTAATTCTGACTTTGATAGTCCAATCGTAATTCTCCGTATAACCAAGGCCGTATCCACGTTTCATGGTGATATTTTCGAGTCCAGAGTCAACAAGCTCCATGTCGAAGTTGCGAAACATCGCAGCAATCGTCGTGAACAGCTCGGTGTAAGCGAGACTATTCAGTGGTGAGTCACATATGCTGCCAGCCATCGAATGAAAGAAGCTTACTTGATACCGAGGCACATGCGGCCACCTTTAACGAAAGACGCTAGGTATTTGTTCAGGTTCTCGCCTCGTTCGCGCGCCTCGATCCAACGCTCAGGCTTGAACTTCTCGGGCTCGGGAAAGACTTCGGCAATATGGTTCTGGAGGTACGGCGCGCAACCGAGCGTGGTCTTGTTCCTGGGTTAGCATAACATCAAACACAAGTGACGATCACTTACACCGGCCGGGATCACGAAGTCCTGGTACGGTAAAGGCTCAAGGATGATTCTTGAAAATCGATTCGAGAAGACCGTCTCATGACGGAGTCCTTCGCTGATAACGGCAGACTTAATGACTGAGATTAGCCTAAAGACGTACTTGTACGAACAATACTTGCCAGGTACGGAAGATTCTCCAGAGCAGAACAAGGTGGGCAGTCCCCTGGCGCTGGCATGGCAGTCTTCAGCTCAGCTCGGAGTTTGGATAAGCAATCCCGGTTGAGGAGGAGATGGGTTGTGATGTTTGTCAAAAATCGCGCAGTAGTCTCCAAGCCTGCAATCATGATAACAAACCCCTCATCAGTCATACGTTGTAAAGTCCTCTCCTCCGGTGGGATGCTGGGGCTTATTAAGGCCTCGAAGATCGTTTTCGGTTTCTCCTCATACATCTTCGCGTTAGACTGGGCTGCTTGTAATACCTTCGTTGCATTGTCAACACACCATTGGCGAAGGTTATTAACGCACAGCAGGTCTGGGTTCATAGAATTGAGAACCCACTCTGGCAGACGCCTCATGCAGTCTGCCAGAAGCGGAAAATGGAACAGGACTGGTGAAGAAAAAGCCAACCCCCTAATCGCATGCATGTAATCGTTTTGAAACTCAGCGTTGGTTTCTGTTCCCAAGCAGTCGAAGATCTTGCCATAGGCATAATGGCTGATCACGTCCGTTGTCAGGGCACCATACGCGTCGACGATTTCGATTACGTGATCGGCCTCCTGCGCATGCTTGAGCTTTTTGAGAAGTAAAGACACCTTAGACCAAATGAACGGCTCCAGTCTCATTATGGCTTGTTTCGAGAAGAAACCGAGGAGCGGACTGCGGCGGGCTCGATGAAGGTTATGCTTGATAGTAGAAATGACTGAGGTAGGAGACATTGTCTGCTTTGCAAAGGTCGCGTCAATATCACGCCGAGCATCTTTGTTCCACATTCACTCGTTAGTTATCGATATCGACGCAAATGGTAAAATGTACAAGAAGAAGAAAAAAGGGAAAGAAAAGAAAAGGAAAAAGAAAAAGTGAAAGTAAATGATTGTTACGGTATCGTGTTGCGGAGAAAACTTACTCATGCCGCCATAGATGTGTTCATAAAACTCCGCATCGCGTATCGATAGCTCTGTTGGCGTGATGTTTACGATGGGTCCTATAGTGGTTAGTAGTAGTCTATAGGAGTGGCTACCATAGTGTACCATATCGTGCATGCATAGCTTCAATCTTTGCAAAGTAACGACCGCCTTTGATGATGTCAAAGTAGGCTTCTGCGTATGTCGAGGCACCAGCCCACCAAGGGCCAGGGAACTTGGCTAGTGGATGGAAGTATACGTTATACACAAGACGCCATACTGAGTACAGGCAGTACGTCGTGACCAAAGCGCAAAAAAGACTAATAGCAAGCATGGCTATCCGTTCCTAAAGAGGTAACGATGATGGATATATAATAAAGCCAAGAAGTGCAACGGGTGGAGCAGATGAAGAAATGAGAGTGTCAACCCTATGGTTTATAAGAGACATATCCATGGACAGACCCCCACCTGTTTGAGCATATGTAAACGAATTGAAGACGAGAACAATAGATAGCGTGTCCACCATTTCGACGATAACTACGCCACTCGGGTTTGTTCAACAAATGCTGCAATGCTATGAATGGTTGTTTCGATGCGGGGCTTGATGCTGTGTCATCGACAAGCTGCATCAATTGGTGTGATACATTTAGCTTTACGAGCACTCCCTAGTTCCTACCGTACTGGGACTCAGCTATGGATGTCTTTATTGCATCATGAGTACGAATTACGATACATGATTGCCGCCAGGTTTGGAGAACGTTGTTGCTTGCGGTGCCGCCCATAGGAACTGCCTCTGTAGTTCCTGTCTCGATTATGGCGTAATTTGCAGTCGGTCGTTGAATGTGACGGATATTCGAGATTCTTGCAGTGCGCGATTCTTTAGACCCCCGAAACAAATCAATTCCATGAGGCTCTATCTCGACATACCCACGGAATGGTAGGGACCAATGTAGACAAAGAAGTGGGGGTTATCGGCAATCAGTTGGGCACGTGGTGCGTCGACTACCCGTGTTCCCAGCCTTCCGAACTAAACCTGGATACTGCAAAAACGCACGCAACCCTTGTACATCGTTCATGTGGTTGACGATGGTTAGGGCGTTCTGTCGAAGGATCGTAGATCGAGCCTTCCGATTCCTGGAGCTTGTTTGGACGACGCCTCCCGATATTGTCATGCCTTATTCGTCCGCTTATCCTTCGCTTACTTTGCGTACGACTGATGCCCCACAACTCTCTTGTAAAGAGACGTGGGAGGCTGACAAGTGACTGCAAGAGCCTGGGAGCTGTCCCCTGACCAAATCTTCCGTAGAGGAGCTTGCAAAGATACTGGATGGGATTACGCTGATTCTCTCTGTTTCAATTTGTGCCCAACTCGGTGTATTTTGGCCGTGGACGGCGACATCGCAGCCTCGCAATGCTTTTTGGCCCCCAGGTGACCCACCGCTATACCAGGCATAGGTTGGTCAAGGCAGCCAACCTCTCCCGCTAGTCCCGCTTGACGAATCCTATGATGAGGACAACGCCATTGATGAGACACTCCGCCATAGAGATTAAGGAGTGGAGGTGTTTGCGCCATCAATAGATATGTTTAGCATCATTTATCTACAGCCGAAAGCGAAGGAGGACTACTAGGCGCTGATCTTCCAACTCTAGGCCTCCCGTTGTATTCGACGGTTTCACGTTTTCCCTACGATCGTTTGCCTCTCTGCTGACCATATCAATATTTAGTTTATCGTCGCTTGAGTTCTCTCACGATTCACTGATACTCCATACTCGAAGGTTCGATTGCTGACATTTCTTGCTCCGAGAAAGTGCGATTGGTGAGGTTAGACGTTGCATAGTGTTCGGCGCCATCGCTCGACACGGCGCTCTTTTGGACCCCAATTTGCTTGCCACCCTCGGAGCGGGCCCGCGCAACTCGCAACACCTCCTGCGTTTTCTTTTGTAGCAAGACGCCCCCCAAGGAAACCTGTACGCCTAATACTTCTCCCTGCGTTCGTGTCCTCTGGCATGAAACCGTAGGAAATAAAGCTATATAAGACTTCGGATCCTGCTCGCGCGCGCCCGACGGCGTTGCTCGCTAAATCTCGCAACCATGGACACAGCGCACAACACACATCATGAAGCCGAACCTACTAGAGGATCTCCATCACCAACAAGTCCTCTATCCCGATCTCCAAGACCAGCCTCACCGCCAAGCGCAGCAACAACCGCATACGACAGGCCGTATGATCCACCGGAAATCCGTACCCATGATGCTGATAGCGACATCGCGCTACAACACATGGACGAGCCTCTCTACCAAGGCCACACTGAATCCCCCACAATGACCAAGAATGACTATGGGTACCTTGGTGCTGGTGGCTACGGCTCTACTTTCGATAGCGACACGCGTAGCTTGCTGTCCGCAAAGCACTACGACCACCACGAATCGCGCAAGTTCCTGCTGAAAACGGGCGCGTACCGGTTTCTCATCACTCTGGGCTTTAGCGTCGCCATCGGACTATGTCTGAAAGCATACGAAGGCTTCAGCGAGCCGCTCATCATGAGCAAAATCCAGGTGCGCTACTTCAACGCCATCATGCTCGGCCTGTCGCTAGGTCTTGGTTTGAATCTTGCAAGTTCGCTGAAGAGGTACGCGGTGATTCTGCGATGGTACTTGCTTGCTAGACGATACGTGAGCCTGGAGGTGTTCGACTTGATCCTAGGACTAGAAACGCTCACCAAGGTGGGAAAGCTGATGATCATCTCGCTGCCAGGGATCAAGAAGGTGAAATTTTTGAAGAATCTACCATGGTTTCGAGAGGCTCGTGATGACGGAAGTCAGTTTACTTGGGTGGCTTGCGCGCTGTGGATTGTCATCAACATCGCTGCGCAAGTCCTCGTTGCGGCCCTCTCACTGTTCTGGCCAGTCGACCCGTCGGATGCTGTCCCGCTCATGACTTATGGGAACGTAACTGTTGCGAACCTGCAGAAATGGAGTCTGTATACAGGCGATGAGGGTTGGTCGCCAAATATCACGTCCATGGAAGCTGCATCGGCAGCCGGTATGGAAGCAAGCGTTTATCCAGAGTTCGGTCTCAACGCCAAATCCCAGACAGATCTGTCGAGCCTTCCAGGCACGCCCTTATACCATGACAACGGCACTTCGATCTATGAATATCGATTCTACAATCGGAATCCAGCGCATCAGTTCGAAAATTACATTGTTTCGGGGAGAAAGATACGAGCAACCGCGTCCTGCGAACAGCTCGAGATACGGGGAGAGCCGGAATGGACAGAGAGTAATGATATCCAGTACATTATGGGCAAGGCAAGTCACCCTTCTGCACTCATCCATAGCCAAGAGACAAAGGCTTTAGTACGGCCGGCCAATGTATTGTCAATTTTGGGACAACATACCGTACCGAAAACATTTCTTCTATTCCCGACGAGCATATTCTAACAATGCAACAGGAGAAAGGCAAAGATTGGGACACGTACCGGATTCCCGAATACACCAACGGCGGCTGTCTCAACTGGATAGGCTCGACGTGGGAAGGGTGTGGGCCTCGTTGTACCAATCTGACCATCTACCAAGAGGCCACCTTGGACAAAAAAACAATCGCCGCTTCGACGCTCTTCCGCTGCAATTCAACCGTATCCGAGGTTGAAGGCGATTCCCCGGAGTTTGTTAATCTCTCCGACGAAGACAACAAGAATCTACACGGAAATGACGAGTTTGCCAGGATTGCAGCAGGCTCCATTGCATGGACGGGCTGGTTTCCAGCGGGTTATGAGGACAGGCAAATCAGGAGCTACCTACGGGGTAGCAAATGGAGTCCGAATAAAATGGTGACGGCGAAGGACGTGGAAGAGCTATTGGCACGGTACACGATCGGTGCGATAGCTGCTTTTGACGATCACGGCATTCGCTACGAAGTCCCAAACCAAAACGCGGTGCCAACGCAAGGCCAACAGCTGAACGTCGACTGGCCTTATATTCTAGGTCTGCTAGGCGGCATCTGTCTCATCCAGTTTTTGGCCCTGCTCTGTCTGTTGAGCTTCGGTAATAAGTCGGTCGTTCGTGACGAGAGTTTCTTGAGCATGGCGATGTTGTTGAAGCCAGTTGTGGATCGCATACCAGGCAAAACGGGAATGAACTTGAGCGGTGACGAAATCAAGAACCATCCCAAATTGTTATGGAAGAGGATACGCTATGATTATCGTGAAGGGAAAAACGGGGAGCCAAACCAAGTGGATGTCTTCTTCCAAGGGAGGGACGATGCGGAGAGTCGAAGGAGTTGGGCACCAGGAGTGTACAGTTGATGTGTTTTGGCCAGTAAATACTAAGTGTTGTATATACTTTACCCAAGAATAAGATATATATTCGAGTGTGTTGTGTTACTCCATGATACATAATATCTTAGTTGGCTGTGTTTAAGTCTTTGACTGCTAGATCTAGTTTGTCTTCTATGTGGTTCAAGTTCGAACAAAAAGCGGCACATCTGTCCGTTCTAAGACGTAAATCCAATGCAACACCTTCGGTCTATGCGTTGTCTCGTTGTCGTTCGAAGCCTTTGGCGGCGCTTGAGGTTCTATGCCATACTTTCCAACTATTTTCCATAGAGTGTTCGGATCGGGAAATCCGTAATCTATGACTTGCGGTGGGATATCGTCCAGGTCGTCATCCAAGCTCAGCTTATCTTCGTAGTCTTCTTCATTTTTGACCGCTGGTGCTTTTTCCTGTGCTGAATACCTTATCGAGGTGGTGTTCTGTGCGGGTTGTAAAGACCCATTTGCGTGTTCTGGTGTAGCTAATTGTAGAAAAGGGTATCGGTCCGTAGAGTATGAGAGTGATATCCAGCGACCTCGCGGCTTCGTAACGAGGGCAAGGTGGACGGCCATGATGTGGAGTGGATGTAGCGATTCGGAAGATTTGGTAAGGACCGTTCTCGAAGAACGTTTTGAAGATGTGACAATATGATAAGGCAAAGGAACATATATATCATCTGAGCAAGCGATTGAATCTGATGTGGACTTGTCTACCACGACTGAGTATGTAGAAAGGTCACATGCTTGAAGAAGTGATATATGATCCAAGAGATTTGCGGACGACCATCTCATACAAGACGGCGTGGGAGTACTAGGTGTAGTGGATGCAGCAATTGACTGCTTTTCGTCGGATTCAAGCGTAGCCTGACTAGATTTTGCTTCTGTCTCATCCGAAGGACCGTTGCGACTTTTTGTACTTCCCTCCGAAGCTGTTATTTCCGCCTTGAAGATATCAGCCTCTCGTTTCCTCCCCAAATCGATCGCCACATCAGAGTAATCTAGATTGTGAATCTGCTCAGGTTTTGCGACATGTGCACGCAGATGGTAGGATAATAGCGACGTTCCGCACCCAATGTGTAGCAACTGTGGGTCTGAGACTTTGCTCGCCTTTAACGCATCGACAATATAGGGATCTAGCGCATTAGGCGCTTCTAGCCACTCGAACGGATTCGAGTTTGAAGCAAAGCGCTGGTTCCAATATTCATGCGAACCGAACGAGGGCGGTGCGGGAGGCATTGTGATCTGGGATCCGACATGTTAGAACTACGCGTGTTAGCTTGCTGCGAAGAGGTCTCACTGTTAGTTGAGATTTGAATATGTAGATCAATATTTTGCGCTTTCAAACTTGCGCGTGGAAAACGGTTATCGGGCAAGAACGACCCAGAAACAAAAGTGCCGGAACCGGAGAAATGTCTGCCCGCGATCTCGAGATCTTCCGCTTTCCATCTTCAACACGTCGATCGTACTGCACAACGCCGTGCCACCTGGACAATGGCGGCTTTACAGTCAATACCACGCTTCCTTCTGCCGAGGGGGCCTTTCGTTCTCCGACCAGCTACGCGCGCCTTCCTCCCGCTCCCATCCACAACCCTCCGCTATGCCTCCTCCTCTTCCAGCCCTAAGACGCTCTCGGAACAGTTCCGAAGACGACAACAGCAGCAACAGGCTCCACCTGTGATACCTCAGCCCGATAAATATCGACCGCCCTCTCACGGCAAGCGCACGCCGCGGAGTGAGACAAGCCAGCGCAGCTATGGCCCGGCATTGACGGAGGAGGATAAGCTACGAATGCGCACCAAGAAGTACCCGAACATGATGAGTCCAGAGGGGACCTTTTCGCATTGGTTTTTGAACAATCGCATCATCCATCTATGGATAACCATGGTATGCTTCCGACCTCGCGCACCTCCCTTTGTACTTCGAGACCCAAGCTGGTTCTAACTTGCTGGACCAGGGTATACTCATCTCCCTCGCCATTGCCGCCTGGTACATGGACTTCATGTCCAAGACCATCTACGGCGACCTCGTACCTACGCGCAAAGAATTCTTCCGCCACCCATGGGGGTCGACAAGTCGCTTCGTTGAGGTCTATAAGATGCACATTGCGCACCAGACGCAGATTGTGCAGGAGAAACGTCTGAAGAAGGAGGAAGACATCGAGAAGAGGAAGCAATATCGGTTGGAGAGGATTCGGGAAGCTGAGGAGAGGGGAGAGGAGTACGTTGAGGATCCTAGGTATTACATTGGAGAGGATGGCATCAGGAGAAGGAGGGTGAAGAGGTGGTTTGGAATTTGGGAATAGAGAACTGGGGAATCGGCATGGTGGAGTCAGACAAAGGGGAGTGGATTGATTGGTGTATGATATCGAGCAGGCGAGGAAGATATGGAGCTAAGATCTCGTGAAAGGATGCACGAAGAGCTGAATGTTGTAACATAAAGATGGGGAAACCGCCCATAGTCTAGCGCTGGGAAGCATAGTTGATTGAATGTAGACATATATCGAGTTATGTAGGATTTATACCCAGCTCTCTTTTTCATCAGCTGATATGGGACCTCTGCAGATTCAGCTTGCCCTGCCGGCTATCGCTAAAGTGGTGCGAGGTAGGCCAGGCTGATCTAGGCCTACATGTATGTTATACCCAAAGCACCCAACAGAGCTCTAGGAGTACACTGCAGTCGATCCGACTCAACGGAAGGCCTGCAAGCGACTAAATCGACTTGGAAAAATAGCCACCATTGTTCTGCGACTACCTCGTCGCAGTTGTATTCTGGGTGCACCCAGGGTTTAAATTCGACGACCCGTGGAAATTGGATCATCGCCAACCGCCAACTCGGCCTTCATCCCATCGCTCCTTTCTCTCAGCCCGCAGGTAGGCCACCTTACGACCTTCCCGAAGCCTGCGGACGAACTCGGTCACTTCGCGCTCGCTCGCGACAGCATGAGAGCCGCCCACGCCCTCGCCTTCCAGAAAGCTCTCTTCAAGCCCCCGGCACAACGCTTCCTGTTCTCCCACAGCGGCACTCAGCCGCTGGTATAGCGCAGGAGGGCTGAAGTCGCGCAAGACCTCATCCTGTTCCGCCTGCTTCGCTCTCCACTGGCGCTCAAGAGCCTTCAGCGACAACAAGCGCGACTGCGTGCCGTCCCTCTGACGTTGAAGATGCGCCTCGAGTTGCTTTAGACTTTCGGCTAGCGCGACATTCTGCGCAAGCAATGCCTGCAGCGGAGCTGTGGATGCGGGAACGGAGGGATGCGCTGTCTCAGGGTTGTGGATCAAGGCGTGCTGCAGCTCGGCAGTTTGCAACACGTGGTGGAGGTCGACGGTCCTGGCCCAGTTCAGCATCCGGCGTCATGCGTTTCAACGGTGACGTACGGCTTGTCCTTCAAAACATCCGGGAGCCAACCATCTTCGGGCGGTGGGACGGACGGCGGGTGGGGTTGTGCCTGTGAGGCGCTCTGGGCGTAGGGCTGAGTGGACGGTTGCTGGTAGGACTGCGGTGGAGGAGGCAGTGGGGGGCCGGTCTGCGGTGTTGCTGTTCCGCTCGAGTGCGCCGAGGGCTTGGGGGGCGGTGGTGGAGGGGTGGAGGGGTTGAAATCGTAGTAGTGTTGCGACTGGCGCGGAGAGTGGAATGCCATGGTGCAGGACTATGCTATGGGCTCCTCAGTGGCATATAATATGGACGGGCATGTTGGTGACGGCGCGCGACGTGCAGACGTGACAAATGCTGCGGCATGAATGACGGACGGTGCCAGTTCCCGCGGTGGCACGTTGATCCGCGCCGCTCTTATCCACCGATAGCTGACTCGGGCGCAGCGAGATTGCGCTTCTTCTCCTGGCGCCGAAGCGAGACGTCCAGATGAGGCCTCTGAAATCCTGCCGCGCCGTTTGCCTGCCCTGTTCGCTGGCTGCCCCTGCCTCGTGTGGGGATGGCACTTTCCGCATCGAGGCGGCTGCCTCTTTGAGCGGCAGTACGGACTTATGCCCGCGCACAGTGAATGCGGCAGTCGCAAGGTTGCGCGCACGCCAACAAGCCACCCGCCGTTCTACGAGCTATGGCGGTGGAGCCTGGTGGTGAAATGAGGGTCGGCGAGGCTGCACGGCAGGGTGCGCCGGGGCGGGACGTGTTTCAAGCGACGGAGCAGACAGACGGGACTAAGGCATGAACACGACGCTGAGAGCATGTCAGCGAGGTGCGAGAGCCGGACGCCGTCTCACGGCAGCTCCACGCCTCCAAATCTCCCATGGCCCCCATCCGCCGCCTGTTATCAATATCACGCCCTCCCGCCGTCTCTGCGCAGTCGAGCACCCAGCGCGTCGCCCCTGCCCTGACCACGGTTCATTGGCCGGGCGCTTCGCGTTCCTGCATGACCCCTAGCCGCCAGTCCCACATCGCACCAAGCCGTCCTCGAACCGCTGCCACCTGCGGGCTCCTGCGCTCAAGGGCAGCCAATTCCACGCTCGCGATCTGCTCACCAGGCCGCTGTGAGACCCCGAGATTGTCCATGCGCTAATCTGGACCTCCTTTCTTCGCGACCACTCTCCTCCGCCCTGGGCGACCGACTTTGTGCAAGATCATGACTTGACCTGGGGATTAATCAATAATATGCAAGCGCCCCAGCCAGAGCCGTCCGGGGGCGCGCCTTCCAACTCGTCCCCTCCACGAGTGAAGCCTGCCTTCCTCGCTGCTCTTGCCATCCCTACCTTTGCTTCCTTTGCTCGTTCGCAACCTGCGCAGCCTGAACCGCCTGCTGTCGTCCAGTCTCCATTGCGACGGAAGCCCCTGCCACCAGGCTCACCCGTCGTGGGACAACCGATCAACGGTCCTGGGGTCGTGCCAGATAGAGGCAGTAATATCCTTAACCGACCGCCCTTCCAAGACCCTCGCCGCACCGCTGCATTGCCGTCTCCCAGTCCCAGTGTTGGCCTCGTCGACTTCATACCGCGCAACCTCGACGAGTGGGTGCTATTCTGCTGTACTCCTTGAAAGCTCCGTCACTGACAGTTCGTGCAGACAGCCCCACGGCCAGACTCCTATAACTGCCGCCGCCCCGAGACATCCGCTCAGACAGAGTTCGCTCTCCGCATCATCTAGCAACGATCGCGTTTCCTCGGGAGCTGTACCAAGGCATGACAGATCTGTCAGCAGCTTTCAAGCCCACCGACAAAGCAGAATAGAGGAAATCAAGGCTTCGGCAAAGAGTCAGCACGCTCGCTCTCCTACCATGCCGAACATGCCATTGTACAACACAACAGAAGTGCGCCAACCCAACTTGCGATTGAAGTTAGACGGTGTGACGGAAGATTTCATAGAAGAGGATCTGTATGAGTCGGAGGAAGACCGTGAGCCAGAGCAGGCGAAACCACTTAAACCCAAGTCTCCGGTCGTAGGGTTCACTTCATTCTTCGGTTGGAACTCAGCCAAACAAAACGGCGCCGAGTCGCCTACGACCACATTCTCGGAGAAGTCTTTGTCTCCCGCCGCTTCCCCACGATTCCCTAAACCGCCAAGCATGCCGGCCAAGACAAAACCCACTGGGCTAAACATCCCAATGGCAAATTCGCTCTCACAGCCATCTTATTTCAATGTCCCTGGCACGCCCCTTTTGTCATCGTCGCCCCAAATGAACGCACATGTTGAAGAGCTTGAGCGAGAGCTCCGCGAGGTGAGCTCGGAGCTTGCTGCTTCCATTCGAAGGGAGTTGGAGTTGGAGGATGAAGTAGAGCGATGGAAATCGGAGAGTGCCAGTGCTATGTCGGTTGATAATCGAAGAACGAGCGATTACTATTCCGACTCGGGTACCAGTTCCATCCGGTTCCCTATCGGAGACCCGGAAAGCAAGCTGGAGGAGGTTGAGACGCTGCGTAGGAAAGCAGAGCAAGAACGTGCTACGCTAAAGGTGCAAATGGCAGAACGCTTACAGGAGGAACTAAGGCGTCGACGTGATCTTGAGGAGCAAGTCCAGCAACTTGAAGACAAGGTCAGCGGTCCATCTGGCACTTCTGCTGCCAATGGCTCCAAAGTCAAAGAACTTGAGATATCACTACAAGATGCTCAGAGACGCTTGGCTGAAGAAAGACAGGTCAAAGAGAACTTTGAAGATCTATTGACCGCCCTTCGGGATGAGCTCGAACAGCATCGTAACGAGCGAGACAACCTCCGCGACGAAGTAGTACCTCAGCTCAGAGCTCGTCTTGAAGGCTTAGAGTCTGAAGCCGCCGACACACAAGGCCTCATGTACGAGACAACGCGCATGCAACAAGAGATCCAGCAGTTGCGGACAGAAAACCAAATGCTTGTGGACGCACGAAGAATGCAACAGGAGATGATACAGCAGGCTTCTCGCTTTCAACCGATTGGAGCTATTGCCGAAGAAGGAGAGTCTCCCCAGAAGGGCAACCCGCGCGTGGGCTTGTCAAGATCAAACTCTCTTGCCCGAAGCTCTGGCTTCGCAAGCAAGAGAGGCTCGCTACAGAGATCGAACTCTGTCAAGGACAAATCAGGCGCTGTGTCACCCCTGGAATCAGCTAACATGGGAAATCCTGTCAAAGAACTGGAAGAGCAACGCGATGCCCTTCACAAGGCTCTGAAACATCTTTTGCAACGACAGGAAATGCAGCAAAGGGACTTCGAAAGACGCATTAGGGAACTAGAAATCGAAAGAGACAATGCTCTCAACCTCACACCTCGTCGTACAGCATTCCATAGGGAGGTCGCCAACTTGAGGGATGAGGTGAATTCGCTCCGGCGCAGAGCTGACGATGCACTTGAGCAGAAGTTTCAGTGCGAAAACGGTCTACGTGGATTGCGCATGGACCTAGATCGTGCTCAACAAGAAACATCATCTCTTCGAGATCTATTGACCGAAAACGATATTAACATTCCCGAGATCCGGATAGAGGACCAGCCAGTCTCGCTAGACAAGTCGTACAACGAGTTACTCACCACGCATGCTCTTTCGCTTGCTCGCGTTAAGCAAATGGAGTCCGAAGATTCCCTGGGTGCTGCCGGTGCGGAGGCTGAGCGGACCTTGGACCTGCTCAAACGAAGCATCTCAGACGCAGAAGCCGAGCGCGACTTCGCGCAAAAGGAAGCCGAGCAATATCGTCAACAGGCGCGCGCACTACAAAAGTCTGAGCTTGACCATCTAGGCAAGGAACAGAAGCTGAGTAGCGAGCTATTTGCAGCGGCAACCCGTATGGACGAGCTCTCTAGCAAGATACAGCAGCAGCTCCAGTCTAACACTGCGCTGCGCAAACGACTGACTGAGGCCGTGACACGTGGTGAGCAAGAGCAAGAAAAGTCTACAGATAAGATCATCGAACTGGAGCGTCGACTCAAGAATGCAGAAGAGAAGGTCATGACGGCACAGCAGTCGTCTGAAGAGGCCATCGCCAAGCATGAGGACGAAGTGAAAGCCCTTAAGGAGAGCAACACCAACCAATTGCGCCGCGCGAAGTCAGGTTTGCTTAGCCCTGCTTCTTTCTCGCCCAAGATGCCTTCGTCGCCGGTGTTTGCGCAAAAGTCGCCTCGCCTTAGCCAGACCACAAGCGGGCCAGCGATGTCCATGGCGGAAGCCACTAGGACTGAGCTTCTTGAGAAGCGTGTTGAGGAGCTTGAGAAGGCTCTGAGAGATGCCGATCACGAGATGGAGGAAGTTGTAGGCCGGATGAACATGGCCCAGATCGAGGTTGCTGATCTCCAGTTCCAGAGGTAAGGTTCATTGCACTTGTGGTCCGACGTTTTTCTAACCCGATTGTAGGGACGAAGCCATGATGCAAACTAGGAAGCTTCAGGCCGATATTGTCGCCGAACGCGAAAAAGTTCAAGCTCTCATGGCATGATTAATCTACGACGCGTAACGCCGAGAATTCGACACGACCCCACCAGCATGACCTGGTCGGTCGCAGTCCTCACTTTTTATTCAGATACAGCCGTGTCTGCCCTTTTTGGAGTCACTTCCGACATTTGGCGTTTCTTGGGCATGGCATTTACACCGGAGCAAGGGTTCCATTCTCGTCTCATTTTGCACCACATGCCCTGTCGGCGGGGTAATTGCCCCCGACGGAGGCCTTCGTCTTCAGACACATTGAAGCACCGCCGAAGGTGACCATGGCTTGGTCACCAGTTATATACCCTTTCTTTGGCGACCGCTCTGCACAGCGACAGATTTGCGAGTTGGCCTACTATCGTACTATTGCACTGTTTCAGTACCGCCGCGTCGGCGCATCATTGTTGTATATAATGATTTAATGGTTGGATGCTGATGCTCGCCATGAGCGGAGAAGATGTGTACTATTAGAGAGACAGCGAATCGAAGCATTGCCGCGTGCAAAGACAGAGGACATTCAAATATTTGGTGAAATGCGTGCAGGGAGATGTCTGCAAGTCAGACGGTGCCAAACACCAGGGATACGGTTTGACAGGCCTAGTTGGACTGTGCCATGGGATCATGTAGCGCCGTGGACAAGCCGAACGGATGGCCCGATGTAGGCTCTTGGATTGCATCGTACGCAGTGGTCATACAGACACATGCTATGCTTGTAGAGATAGCGAGGTGCTGCCCGACGGTGTGGAATGGCATGTTGTGTCTTCGGAGCATCGCTGAAAACGTGGCAGCTCTTTAATATATTCACCATCGAAGCGGCCAAATGAGAACGGGTTCGCACGTGGCACGATGCCGGTCTGGAGTGACGCGGTGCGTTGTCGTGTGAGCCTGCGAGGAGTGCTTGGGCCGAGCGTGGGATTGATTGACGGCTGCTATCGATACCGGTAGCGTTCCGGAGCGTGCTTGGTGCATCGTAGGGCCGAGGGCACGCAGAGGGCTGCAGCGTAACGCAGGCGTGCAGACGGTTGTGCAGAGGGCCTGCAAGACGCCTCGTGAAGACTCCATGTCCCCACCGGTCGACTGCATCGCAGGCTGCGTGTGGTGAGAGCTCCGTCCATGTCTGCACTAAGCGCTGCGCTAAACCCCGTTTGCCGGCGCCCTCGTCTCGCCGTTTGAGTTATCCCTGACTTCGAGCTCTGTTGCGACCGACTCCCTTCTCCGTGTGCTCCTTTTCTCCTCACTCGTCTTTGCTGCTCGCTCGTGCTCCGCCTGCGTAGACGGCGGGTTTTGCTTCGACTTGGGTAGCTGCCCTCTGCCTGCTCCTGCCTGTTCCTGCCCGCATCCACGCCCCTCGAATTGCGGCCACATCCTTCGCCGCACCTCCATCCCACCACGGCCGCCTCACACGACACGCCCTCTGAGGACGCCATCTCCCGGCTCCTGCTCCTCGTCCGCAGCTCGCCATGAACAACCAACAGCAGCAGCAGCAGGGCAACCGCCTCAACCTTGCTTTTGGCTTCGGTGGGGGCGACCGACAGCAGCAGCAGTATCCCACGACCCCGTCCACCTTTCCGCAGCCCGTCTACCCGAACCAGGCTGGCCAGCAGGAAGTGTGGGGTGCACAACAGGGCAATGGCTATGGCAATGGCTACTTCATGAACCCCTACCAGCAGGCCCAATATCAGGGACAACAAGGGAACTTGCAGGCCCCCAATGCTGGTCGGTTCAACGACGCTGCAAATGGTCTTGCCCAACAATTCCAGCAGCAGCATCTCGGCAGCAGCGGCGGTCGTTCTGGGAGTCCGTACGGAGGCCGTCAACCCTCTCCGAACCAGCAGCGGCCCCGTACTGCTGACAACAGGGGCTACCAGTACGGAGGGGGGTACGGCCATCAGCCGCGGCAGCCTTCTTTGAACGACGAGGAACCTCCGCCAAAGACACCAGAGAAGTACTCGGACAATGTGCTGCGTCAGGCCAAGGTGTCCATCAACCTTGTCAGCACCTTTTTCAAGGACAGTGTGCAGCGGGCGCGAGACCGCAACCAGCGGTATGTCAGATTGGAGAATATGTATCAAGGATACTGCTAACAGTGGAACAGAGCTTTGGAACTAGAATCCATCATGAAGGAGCCTTCTATATCCGACAACCGCAAAGCCCAAAAGGAGCAGTCCATGCGACGGCAAGAAGCCGAGTATCTTCGTTTCTTGCGGACCAAGGAGAGACCGGAGAATTTTTCAACACTCAAGATCATCGGCAAGGGTGCTTTTGGAGAGGTCAAGCTCGTTCAAAGGAGAAACGACGGCAAGATCTATGCCCTCAAGTCTCTTGTCAAGGCTGAGATGGTTCGTTCAGTCTGGTGCCTCTTTAAGGCTTACGTATACTAACTATGAACAGTTCAAGAAGGACCAACTCGCTCACGTCCGTTCGGAACGTGATATTCTTGCCGAGTCTGACAGCCCGTGGGTCGTCAAGCTCCACACGACGTTCCAAGACACCACCTTTCTCTACATGCTTATGGAGTTCTTACCAGGAGGTGATTTGATGACCATGTTGATCAAATATGAGATTTTCACTGAAGACATTACCCGTTTCTACATGGCCGAGATCACACTCGCCATAGAGGCTGTCCACAAGCTTGGCTTCATTCATCGGTAAGCAATATCTTTATTCTCGTTTGTATCGTGCTCGGTTGCTAATGCCGTGCAGTGACATCAAGCCTGATAACATTCTCTTGGACCGCGGCGGCCACATCAAGCTCACTGACTTTGGTCTCTCGACTGGTTTCCACAAAGAGCACGAGGCTGGCTACTACAAGAAGCTACTGGCCGGCGGCGCCCATAAATCGAACCGAGAAAACCGAAATTCGATGAACTTGGACCAGATTCAACTAACTGTTAGCAACCGTGCACAAATCAACACCTGGAGAAAGTCCCGTCGCCAGCTGGCATACTCCACTGTGGGTACTCCCGACTACATTGCACCAGAGATTTTCAGCGGGCAAGGCTACGACTACGGCTGTGACTGGTGGTCCGTTGGCACTATCATGTTTGAGTGTCTTATCGGATGGCCACCGTTCTGCGCGGAGGAGCCACATGACACATACCGTAAGATTGTTGATTGGCCGCGGAACCTGCACTTCCCTCCGGACCAACAGCTAGGAGCAGAGGCCGAGGATTTTGTAAAGCGGTGAGTACATTATGTGTTGATCCTCAGGTTAACGAGTCATGCTAACGCCCGTCTAGCTTGATTTGCGATGCCGAACATCGTCTGGGCCGCATTGGTGGGGCCAGCGAAATCAAGCAACATCCCTTCTTCCGCGGTGTCCAGTGGGACGGGTTGCGCCGCATCCGTGCGCCATTTGAGCCGAAGCTGCAATCCAACATCGACACACAGTACTTCCCCATTGACGAGATTGACCAGAACGACACCAGCGCGGCACTGCGTGCCCAGACCGCGCAGGCGGGCGACGATGTGGCGGCGGAAATGAACTTGCCCTTCATTGGGTACACATATAAGCGCTTCGACGCTTACAGAGGAACTTAGATACCCAAGTCCTGCTGGCTACGACGGCATGAGGCTACGATCGAGCTTTGTTGGTCCTGAACTTCGACCTGATCAATCAACGATTTTCTCGCGCTCCCATCATTCCACTAACGCTCGGCTGGGCTTGGTGTGCGAATGTTTCTTCCGTTGCTATTGCATGTTGGCATTGTCGTCCGTCTCATTTTATGAACCGAATGAGCCGTTATCTGGAACGTAGGCGGAGCATAGGTCATGTTTGCAGGACAAATGGATATGTTGGTGCTGTGGGTGTTTTTCAAGCATCAAGCCTGTTGAAGTTTTGACGTTGCGTTTTTGTGATTGTGCTTTACACCTTCTCTTTTCTAAGCTTCTCAGGATCAGCTATTTCTCTAGCGCGCTGTAAGGGGTCGTGGATATGCATGCAGGCTGAATATTAACAATGGATACGGAGAAGGGAAAGTACAGGCAAAGTCTCTAGACAGATAAAATGCGCGTCTACGGCGCAAATCGAACAAAGTTTGGCTGCGGAAAGGCCTCTGCTTATCCGCAAATCAATGCATTCCTGTATCTGCCAATACATCATGCCAGGCGAATTACCTGCATGCTATGTGGTATCGTCCACCAAATCATGTACACCAAAAAACTCCAGGCGCGAGCCCACATTCCTGCGATCATACTCCATCCATGTATTCCACCATCTTTGCTCGTATGCTCTGATACCACATCCACCACCACCACTAACCCCCACACACCTCATCATCCCTCCGCCCTTCAGCGCGCCTCAAACTGCACCATACTGCGTCCATAGTCAGCTCTCTCTCCTTACACACCCTTCTCTAACCCGCACACCACCCAGATGTGAAACCATCCCCGTTCATACATACCGGTTCGTCCGCTTCTTGTACAGCACGCGGTGCCCGCAGTTGCGGCACCGGATGGGCTCTCCACGCTTCAGCTGCACGTCGCCGTCGCAGTCGCCGCACGTGTAGGATACCGCGCGCGAGTGGATGTCTATGGTGGAGGAGTCGGCCGTTTGGGTTTGCTGCGGTTGGTAGCCGGACATTGTGGGTGCGGGTGGTGGTTTGTTCGATTTGATTTGATTTGATTTGGACGCGAGTATGCGGGCGGGAGGTTGAGGGAGGCGTGTGGATTTGCGCGTGCGTGTGGGCGTGCGTGCTGTGTGCTGTGAGGGAGTTGCGGGTGGTGGTTAAGGTGATTTTTTGGTCGCGCGGACTAGCTGGGATGTGGCGGAGGTGTGGCGCGCGTGTGGCGGTGGTGGGCCCCACGCTTGTGGTTATCGGTAGGTGTGTGTCTCTCAGCTTTGGATTTGGTATGGTTACGGTTCGAATAAGACGTGTAATGCTCTTCTTGTTGATGGTTGGTTCATTGTATTGAGAAGTCGTGGAATCATATGCTGTAGAATTCCTTAGGCGGCATGGATATCGCTCCTAACTAAACTGGGACTTTCATGACTACCTGCGAACTATGCAATTGAAGGGTATGTGGGATCAACCTATGAATGAGATTGTGCATGCAGTTAATGCGAGCATACCTCATCGAAGACTGATATTAGCAACTATTCCGGTCCTAAAGTTACTATCATAGGTTCAACGGTCTTCGTTTTCCGAGCTAATGAATCATTAGCCAGGTCTTTTGTTGACTTGGAGATTGATTGTGCTAGGGACGATACTCAACTCCGTTAACTTTTAAAATAGATGCAAGTAGTTGTGCGGGGTTTATGAGGAAACCTGGGGTTTGTGGAGGCACCATTAGTCTTTAACAGCTCTCCAAGTGGGTGCATTACCCGCAACTGGGGAATTTTGATCTCCTTAAATAAGCCCATGCTCTAAGAACACTTTAATTCAATTTCTAGTCGTGTATGGTATAGAAGTCTCTGTCATGAAGCTACCCCAGATTCTATGGCACACTGCACTATTGTCGGTTGCGGTATCATGCGACAGCCATGCTAGTGATCTCCGTATTCAAACGTCGTCTTTCTCCATCCACGGTTCTCTTGCCTCGGAAAATGTCCGCCGTTTTGCTGGTATCCCATATGCAGAGCCACCGATAGGAAGCAATCGCTTCCGTCCACCAGCGACTAAGAAACCGTGGACTACTGTCTTGAATGCTACCTCCTTTGGTCCCTCATGCCTACAGTACGATACTGGTGCACCGGGTCTAGGCGACTATCTCCCGGCTTCACGACCGAACTCTGGCCAGAGCGAGGACTGCCTCACGCTCAATGTCTGGACACCACGAAGCAAGAATTTGACAGATGGCGAGCTGCTCCCGGTATTAGTCTGGATTCCCGGTGGTGCCTTGCTGAACGGCGGATCCTCAGTACCCAACTATGACGGCACATCTTTTGTGGAAAACCAGAATGTCATCTTGGTCAGCATCAATTACCGCGTTAACATATTCGGGTTCCCTGCGGCAGCTGCGTTGGACGGACGACATCATAACGTTGGCCTGCTGGATCAGAGGGCAGCAGTCGAGTGGCTATACAACAATGTTCACGCCTTTGGTGGTAATGCAACGCGTATGACACTGTTCGGGCAGTCCGCAGGCGCAAGTTCCACAGACTTCTTTTCGTACGCTTGGTGGGACAATCCTCTCGTTAGCGGTCTCATCATCCAGTCCGGCGCCGTGGGCAACAACGATGTAACCTACAGCAAAGGCACGAGCAACTTCACCTACGTAGCGGGCCAAGTCGGGTGCGGCAATCTCACCAAAGACGAAGAGCTCGAATGCATGCAGAGCGTCGATGCCGAGACCATCCTGACCGTCTACGAGACGTATAATGCGACCTTAAATGGAGGACGTAGCCTTGGCTTCGGTGCCAGCGCCGACGAAGAAACGATCTTCTCGAGCTTTTCTTCCCGGCGAGAGCGAGGGCTTGTCGCAAAACTGCCCGTCATCATCGGCACTACCTCGAACGAATACGCCTCTCTCTACTCACCTTTCACGCCTGCTGCACCCAACCAGACTACACTCGACAATCTCTCAAATACTGTCTTTGCTTGCCCTGCCGCCGTCGCATCAAATTTCCGCTCCCGGTTTGGCGTTCCTACATACCGTTATCGATACTTTGGCGAGTTCCCGAATTTGAATCCTCTTTCGTGGCTGGGCGCATATCATGCAGCAGAGATTCCTATTGTATTTGGGACGAGTAGATTAAGTGGAGAAAACACCAAGGCAGAGGAAGAATTGAGTAGATGGATGCAGGGTGCTTGGGCTGCTTTTGCAAAGGATCCGGTGAATGGGTTGGCGGCGTACGGGTGGCCAAGGTATATCGAGGGGGAAGATACGTTAGTAATATTGGGGAGAGGTTATGAAACGGTTAGTGTGGGGGGTGCGGAGGAGTTTGATGCTACTTGTGCTTGATCAGAGACATGGACATGCATGTCAAAGTGAGACTGGGAGCGAAACCTGTGGTGGCCATCCTAGCTAGCATCATACATCTCAACAACTTCTCTGGGAAGCGATGCTCAACCTTGTGATGATCGTCGCTCTACAATGCAACCTTATCTTGAGTACTGGCATGTCTTATCTCTTTCACAAGCTCTCTTCGCGTAGGTGACATATGCACAGTACCAGCAGAAGCAGTGAAAAGTCAAACTCCAAGGAGCCAAGCACTGATATGCCTTCACATGACCATTCCTCCTTTCCTTTGCTTTGTCCGATAGAGATGAAGGTGGTCGCCATGAGAAGGTGGCAAGAATGCCATTATATAAGCAACACTAGCAGACCCCTTTTCTGCGGCACCCCGCGCGCACAAATTCGACCGGACTCATTCAAGGCCACGTGTGTCGCAAAAGTAAGGATACCATCAGCACCCCGGCTAGGCTATGGCACTGCCACCCAAGCTATTGGAACGTCTTGCGCCAAGGATCGTGGACTTCTAAATGTGGAGAGCCGAACTCGGGCTTCTGGGTCGCTTAACGGAGGCGTGGGAGACTCCGCGAATATGCACATGCACATGCACTGGTGTCGGCTGGGCAAGACCCACCCCACGGCGCCGACGGGATTAAGCCTCGCAAATCTCCCAATGTCCAACTTGGAAGGGGGAGAGTCACCTGCGCCATTGCGATTTTCACATGAGATGAAATGCTGGTCACGGTGAGAACGCTCGTAGGCCGATTGGGCCTGAGCATACCTCCGCCATTCCTACAAGAGACGGATAACGCGGAAACGTCTTTGTGCTTATCTTAGCGTTGACACAATTTCGACCATCCGAAATTTCTGACCGCCGGATAGCTTACAGCACCCAAGGACGACGACGACCAGCGCTGCGAGAAATCAGGGATGGCGCAGGTAGCGCCCCAGAGACGTTGACTCAGGTCCTCGTCGACACAATGCATTCGTAATGCTTTTGCTTCGGTCTGCGGAGGGATATGAGTGCGAAAGTCCGGGTTATCCCCAAGCAATAGTATGGCACAATGTGGAGTCTAACTCTCCTCATCAACTAAAGGTTCTCGCCTGCCGTATCCCCGTTCGAGACTCCAGAAGTCGTCGTAGGCGAACTTCCCCGGTCGCACGAAAGCGGGCTGAAACTGACATTTCTAGCGGCCGCGAGCATGAAGATGGCATTCAAAACACCATGGCAAAGTGGCTCTATGTTGCAACTTGGTGTAGAACCCCACAATAGCGGTATCTCCGGCTCCATTGCGGGAGCCTTCAAGCGTTCTCCGCTCCACTTGCGGAAGTCCACGATGCTTGGCGGAAGTTTCGCGCCGCACTATGTGTCTAGTGGCCGTCAAAAGATCAGCTCCAAGCCCACAAAAATCTGGACCCTTGGAAATTTCTGAAGCTGAGAAAGATCCACCCTAATCGCCATCATCAGGACCGTGCTCTGCTCCACTGTTGTGCCCCTCAAAAGGCGGAAGCCCTCGATGGCTGTCCGGCTCTTATCTCTGCTCTGCATTTCCCTCCTCCCTCTCAGTGTCTGATTTTCGTTTTGATACCCTCCCCCTCTTCTCTGCTTTTCTGTTTTCCGCCGAGAAAATGCCGCACATCACGGATCCCGCGCTGAGACTCAGCAATGCCAACTTGTCGAAATTCTCGCAGGCCGAGACGTCACCTAATTACGACCGATCAAAACTGAAGCATGGTATCGTCCATGTTGGTGTTGGTGGCTTCCACCGCGCACATCTTGCCGTCTATGTTGACCGCCTTCTTTCCAAATTCTCGGCCAATGACTGGTCAATATGTGGTGTTGGGCTCACTCCCTTCGATGCCTCCATGCGAGATGCATTGACACCACAAGACTATCTTTACACTGTCATCGAGCGCTCTGCTAGAGGAAGCTCTGCACACATTGTCGGTTCCATCTCCGACTACATTTTCGCACCCGGCAATGAGGAGGCTGTCATTGCGAAGATGGCGGACAAGGACACGCACATCGTCTCCATGACCATCACTGAGTCCGGTTACTACTACAACGAGAACACACACGAGCTCGAAGTCTCGGACCCGAACATCCAGTTCGATCTCGCAGGTGATGGACCACCACGTACAACTTACGGATACCTCACTTCTGCGCTTGCACGGCGTTACAAGGCAGGCCTCAAGCCTTTCACTGTCATGTCTTGCGACAACATGCAGAAGAACGGATCCATCAGCCGAAACATGCTTCTCGCATTTGCACGTCTCAAGGATCCGAACATGGCTGCCTGGCTATCCGAGAACGGAGCCTTCCCCAACAGCATGGTCGACAGAATCACCCCACGAACGGTGGACGACGATAAAATGAGCCTGAAGCAGGAGTTTGGTATTGAAGATGCCTGGCCTGTCGTTACCGAGCCTTTCATGCAATGGGTGCTCGAGGACAACTTCAGTGATGGACGACCATCGTTCGAAGATGTTGGCGTGCAGGTGGTACCGACCGTGAGAGATGTGGAACAGTTTGAGTTGATGAAGCTAAGGCTGCTGAACGGAGGTCACGTTGCTATGTAAGTTGCCCTAGGCTTCAAATACTTAGACTGTCATGACTAACGTTTTATAAGGGGATATCTCGCTTCCCTCGCCGGATTTACCTACGTCCACGAAGTCATCGCCGACCCTCTTTTTTCGCAATACCTCAACGATCTGTGGTATGAAGAAGTCAAGCCCCTTCTTCCCCAGATTCCTGGCGTCGACGTCGACGAATACATCCAGACGCTTCACTTGCGTTTCTCCAACCCGACCCTGAAGGACGAGGTTGCCCGTATCTGCCTCGGTGGCTCCGGCAAGATGCCCCAGTTCATCATCCCCTCCATTGCAGAGCAGATCGAGTCGCGAGGACCTATCGGTCGCCTCACCCTTTGTGTTGCCGCGTGGTTCCGCTACCTCACTGGTATCGACGAGAACGGCAAGACCTACAAGATCGACGACCCTATGGCCAAGGAACTGCAGGCCCTCGCCAGGGAAGGCGGTGCGAGCCCCAACGCCCTTCTCGGCGTGCAGAACCTCTTCGGTGACGACCTTCGCTACGACGGACGGTTCGTGCGAGAGATCACCATGGCCATGCGAACGCTCGACCGACGAGGCGCCAGGAAGACGCTCGAGAAATACGTCGAGCTCCCCGAGGATGACAAGATCTCGCTTGCCGGATCCTCCGGCTCGATTACTGGCACCCACACTCGTGACTCGTCGAGGACGAGGGAGGACATCACGAAGCGCATGCAGGAAGAGGAGATCCAGAGCCTCAGGCAGCAGGTCATCGACCTCACCATCGAGAAGAAGCGCCTCGCCGCCAAGCTCAACGACATCTGGAAGATGGCTGCTGTCTACTGAGTTACGAAAGGTACCACTCCAAGGGAGTAGGCACAGTAATCAGCTTTCTACAACAGCTTGCTACCATCCAGTCGATACGATGTGGGGCTGCAAGCAGCGATACACCCTGCGGCTCCAAAGACTTGATCGTCCGCGGTGTAGTAGGAGACCATCATACATCCACGGGCATAGCGATTGAAATCTCGTTCCCATAGATCGGGTCGAGATTAATACCATTTAGACATTGCATCTGCGAAGAGCAGCAAAAGAAAAGCGGGCGCTTGGGGGCGTTTATAGACTTGATAGACTATTTCAACATGTTAATTCTCATGCGATAGAGCATGATTTCAACTAGACTTGTCCGCGTTTCTTAGTAGTTGTTTGTCTCCATGTAACATTGGTACCTTCGCATGGGGAGGTCCATTGCAACGGCCCAAAAGCAATGAAGACACGAAATATGTGGCATGTGAATCACAATGTCAGTGCAATTGCGGTGACCAGACTTATATGTATATCATCTTCATTGGGCGTCTAAGCCTCAAAGATCTATGCAATCTTACTCCAAACAAGCCATTACAGCCGTCATGATTCATGTCTCGTCATCCTCGTCATCTATACGCTATGATGCATATGTACGGAAGCAAAACTGCCTACCCAGACATGCAATCCACTACGCCTTGATGCAACTAAACTGTACCTCTTCAGACGTACTCCCTCTCCACGAAGCTCTGAATCATGCCTGGAGCAGAAGGTTCATACTCCTTGAGCACAACTTTGTCTCCTTCGACCACGGTATTTGCCTGCACGAACACCTTCCTCGGCTGCTTCTTCTTCAGCACCGCCGGGCGCACCTTGTTCTCGTAGAACGGCTCTACGTTCGAAAGCTCTTCGTACATCTTCTTGCCGGCTTCGTAGTCCGCTGTGCTCTTGTAGATGTGCAGCTTCTGAAGATACTCTTCGACAGCCCGACGGCCGAGATCCAAGATGCGGTTGCGCTCCAAGCGGATGGTGAGGTCAGACAGATCGTCCTCTTTGTATTCTAGCTCGCAGAATTCGACGCCAGCGTTTAGGAAAGTGCGGAGAATAGTAAAGCGGGCTTGACTGTGTGCCTGGCCCCACTTGCGAGATTTGGGATCCCAGAATTCGAGGGCCGCGATACCAGCACGCGCCATCTGGAGATAGGCAGCGAAGAGGACATCGCCAGGCTCGCCGTTGATGTCTTCCTTGCCGTCTCCGAAACCGAACAGTTGCAAGATGGAGAAGTCGCAGCCAAGAGCCATGGCGACGCATTCCGCACGACATTCTTCGTATGAGGCGGCGATGGGGCCGAAGACGGAACCCCAGGTCTGACCAGGCTTGTAGTAGGTCGTGATGGGCTTACCGGAGATGGGAGATACAGGTGGGTTCTTGATATCGAAGTTGAATTCACCAGGGGCGGTCTCTTGGAGTAGCTTGCCGCAACCATGACCAAGAAGCTCGTGAAGTCCGACCTGCACTTCGAAAGCTGGATCGCGATACTTCTGATATACTTCCACGTCCTTCTCCTTGATGAAGGGGATAACTTCGTTAGGTGCCTTAGCCGATAGAACATTACCTAGTGACACGTTCTTGAAACCAATGTTCTGGCGAATGTCGTCGTAGTTCGGGATGTTGATGCCTGCAGGGATACTACGTGTCGTTAGCAGCGGATTCCTGAAACGGTATAATCGGCTGGTACATACCCACTACCAGCAAATGTAAGGACCTCGAGTGAGGTAAAGTCGGGGCTCAAGAAAGTATCTTTCTCAAACTCCGGTTTCCATGGCAGCAACGGAATTAGCTTGGGCGCAGAGTTCACTAGCTTGCTGAATGCTTCTGTGCGCTCCTTGTTGACTGTCGCAACGAAACCTTCCCACTCTCCTCGAATACCGTGTGGGTCGCGGTACGTCTCAACAAAACCGATATCACTCTCAACCGCTGGGCCCTTGTCCTTGATCCATTGTCGCTGAGACTCTTTGTAGGCTTCTAAGGAACCGGTGGTGAAGCTCTTTGCATATTCTTCCGTCATCTTGACCTCCGTTTCGTTCGCAGCATACTTCTTTGCCTCTGAGATATGATGGGCAATGGTTTCCATCTCCTTAGAATGATCACCAAAGACCAGCTTGACTTTGTTGCCGTCAGGAAGTGTCCATTCGCTCTCGGTGAGGTCCCTATCTGCTGCTGACGGGTCCTTTTGGGCGCTTGCGATCAATACCTCGAAACCCTCCTTCGTCTTTCGTATCCTCGTGTTCTCTGGCAACAAGCGCTTGCCTTCTAAGAAGTCGCTCACGCCCGCAATGTCCTCTTTCTTAATATCAGGGCTATCTGGATAGTATGTAGATACATGGCCTGCACTTGGGTATCCAAGGTGTAGCTTCGCAATATCATTACCAGCGTATATGGTGTTCTCGAACTGTTCGTATAAGGCTTGTGTCGTCGAGGACAAGCCGGCTAGCGCCTTGAGTTTGCTGGACTCGAGCCGGGGCACGAACTTTGAGTCGCCGAAGGACTTATAGTTGCCCAGGTTACCCAAGAACTGGGCAGCATAGCTGAGGTATGCATCGACGTCTTCCTGCGAGATTCCGGCATCTTTCGCGGCCTTGGCGTAGTCACCGGCGACATGTTTGTGTAAAGCAACGATGAAGTCGTAGATGGGCTCGGACTCGGGAGAAACCTGGCGGAGAACGATACGGGAGCCTGCAAAGCACGCCCTGTTGCCATATTAAGGTACAAGCCAGCACGAGGTACATTAATCTTGCTTACAGCGAGAGGTGATGAGCATAGAGCTTCTCCTTGTCGGTCAGTGCTTCGAAGTGGTGTTTGATGACGAGATTGACTATGGTAGGAGGGTCGTCGGCGAGGTATTGCTTTAGCGTTTCCGAATCAATGGTGGCAGTCATGTTGAATCGTGGTGCAATAACTGCAAGGCAGATAGTATGATGGAGGGGTTGAGTGTGGTTTGAGTGGGCGGTGCCTGGAGCTTAAGGCCAGGGCTCACCCTGGCGCGGGGTAGCTTGACGCGGCCGGCAGGACAAACGCCACACAACACCAACGGCCGGTAAGCTTGATCGTTGGCACTGCCCGGGAAATTGAATGCGCATATCGTTGAGACATGCATGTATCCATATTGTTGTATGGTTCGCCGATCGAATGTTGTAGCAAGCTTCGAGTGGGGCAGCCGAAGCCACATGTTCATCTTTCTTTGACGGTCGGCGACCAATCGCCCACTACACTCAAAGAAACGGCATTAATCAAACTGGTTGTACCGTCGGCCCAGCCTGGCTTTTGTCAACACGCAGCGCTAAGTTCAGCGTTTGTTGCAGGCTTCACAATAGTAAGAGTAAGTCATTGTGGGCCTACATTCTGATCACCTGCACGAACGGAAAGCACCACTAACTTCAATGGCTGGAGCGACGTGTTGCAAATTTACGAAACATACTATTATAGTGGATTGTATGCATAAGATCTGCGGTCATCATACCTTACAAGCCAGCCCACAAGGACGTGAGTCCGATGACCGCAACGGCGCACCATGAGAGCGACACATGTGCTGCCATGCTGCTGCTGACAACCTCCGGTGTCCCCAATTCCTTTACCCCATCGACCTTGCAAACTACCTTGCACTTCTCCTCCTTCCTCTTGTTAAGAAGATCAACCGCTCTTTTGTCGTTAGGGTTAGGGGTTGTGTCGCCTTCCACCTTCCCACTCGTGTTGAAAGTCATCTCGATCCATTGTATTTGAAACTCCGCAGAGCCACCTTCAGTCATGTTCCCAGACCAAGATCCTCCATCCGACCACATGTTGACTACAAGATAACTCGACTTTCGTGGCACCGAGTAGCTGCTCGCAGCGACTTGCTTGTCGTTCAAGTACCAGTAGCTGTTCTTGTCAAGCCAGTCGATACGGTGCGTCTGCCATTCATTCCAATCGGGAAGCTTTGTCTTCTTTTGAGATGCCTCAGCAACCTCGTTCCCGTCCTTGTCGACCGATGGCTGGTTAGTATATCGTATGACATCTTTCGGGTCGTCCGTCAAGATCTCAATGTCCGACTCGTTGTTATCGTCATAGAAGGTAAAGAAACCAGCCACAGCTCCTCCATCTCCTACGATCTTTGCGGACATGCGCATTGATGCGTGCATAACGTTCTTTTGGAGATTTTCAAGCTCTGCCGCGCTTTGGAACCCTTCGCTGCGGGTCGTGCGGAGTGTGAGGTAGGTAAACGCATCGCTACTGTCGTTGTTTTGTTGCAAGTACACGTTTGCTGGCGAATTCACCATCCGCACAGTGAAATCGTCACTAGCGTTCTTGCTCCAGGTTTGTATGTTCCAATCTGTGTTCCAAGCATCACTGTTAAGGATGCTCGGCTCTCCTACATCTAGATTGGGTGCATCGTCCCAATCGTCGACAACGGCCGGTGCCTTGACAAACTGTCCTGATTTATCCGCGAGGTTTCGAAAGTCGTAGAAGCGGTAGTATTGGAAGTACTGAGGGGTCTCTGAGTCGGCACCAGAATTGACGACATAGCAGGAGCAGTTCTGACTGTTCTGGCGTGGCGTCGTTGAATCTGCGGTCACGTACTCGACGCACCATGCAGGTCGAAGAACGAGTGCAATGGGCCACAAGGCGGCCACGAACGGTCGTAGTTTTGATACCATGCCGTAGGAGGTCAAAAAGATCGAAGCGAGCGCAGGAAACGCAGGGGTATCAAAATTAGACAATAGACAAAAGCGAGAGTGTATATGTAGAGCGGAAGGTTACCTCCAAGACATGATCAAAGATTGGACTGTATAGCAACAGAGTGATAGCACGACTCCAAGTTCATATAGAATTGAGTTAGCTATGAAACCACGATGTCGGTGCGCCTCAGCAGACTAGCTGAGGCGCGGGCGTTCGTTTTGCGGCAGTTTGTAATTGGTGCTGTGACAGCGCTGGCCCGAGTTTCGATGTTTGTATAGCCCCGACTCGTCCAGATTGGGGGCGAGCTAAGTCAATCTGGACCTATCCCCTGCGTTTTGCTGCCTCAATAGCGTGCCGCAAGAGTAGACAAGTGCAGCATTCGGGCCGGCTCGTTGCAGTGTGCCATGACTTGCAGGCTATTGTCGTGGGCTGTTCCTGGTGTCGTCTACACGAGGGAATAAAACTTGAGAGAACTGCATCTCTAGGAGGTGACGATACGCCAGCTATTCGCGCTCCTTCACGGCCATGAAAGATCTCCTTGATCGCACAGTGTGTTGTAATTGTGCGAGACTCGCTCACTAGCCACTGCAGCTGAGACCGTCTGCCCCACACTGTGGCGCCAGTAGAAACTTAACTTTGGGGCTCAGAGGACATGCGCGACAATGGTGGAGATGAAACTCGACGAGAGCACAGCCAATAGAGCACTAGTGCTGGTGATACCGAAAGGCCAGTCCAGCTGACGAGTGATTTGCAGCTGAATGCCTAGAACCTGGCGGAAGTGCTCTCCGGCTTATCTAATCGGCGCTCGTCCTTCACGTGCACACGCGTCATTTTTCAACTCCAACGCGCTGCTGCCTTGGTACTCAACCAACAAACGTTGCAGGCTGTTTACTGCGGCACACTTCCCAATGTATATATAGTCAGCAATACCGGTACCCATCTGGTTACTGCGGCACATTTCCCAACGTATATATAGTCGGCAATACCCATTACCGCGCGTGATAACAGATATCTCTTTATCCCGTTGCTTTGGATATCCGCATCATGTCCGACAAACATCTCCAAGAAAAGGTGACTTACTTTCAGCAGCAAGACCTTCTGGAGCTCTCCGATGATGAAAAAGGCTTTCCTGATTCTGGCCTCTTAGTAGCGGAGAGCTTGCTGGCTGATCCAAAGGCCATGCCTCCGCCACCGCCCGCTCGACGCGAAGGTAGCTTTCTAGGACCTACACCTCGGGAACGCCTGCATGAGTTCGAGACTTATACAACAAAACAGCGTGCCGCGGTACGTGAGCAGGATTCTAGCCTGGTACCACCTTCGACTGCGCTGAAGCCGGTGACGAAGAGCTTTCCGGTAGCAAAGTCGAAACAAGCGGATCACGCGCCTCTCAGATTGCCGAAGACCGCTTCCATGTCAGACCTCACGGCAAAAGATCATGTACCGTTCTACAAGCGCTTGGGCGAGACCCCTCGCGAGCTTAAGAATGCTAATGCAAAGGCTGCCACCAACATAGTAGTCGAGCCAGAACACAAACAGTTGTTGAAATTGAAGATAGTCTATTTTTTCCCGAACAACGATATCAGTATGGCGCGGCGGCTTCGTATACACAAAATTATCCAGCTAGGTGCAGCGTGGGTGACAAAGTGGAGGGACGACGTGACGCACGTTATCTTCGACGACGACAAACAAACATACCCTCAATTACTGCGTCATCTCAACAGAGCCGGGTTGCCAGTAAGTATAAGGTTTAGTATCACGATCATTGCTAAAGTAAAATAAGCGTAAAGTCGTCGTGGTGAGGTTCGATCCGTATATACCTCAATGCATACAATCTGCTACACCATTAGACCCCACAAAAAGCAGATTTCTTGTGAAAGGGGCGCCACGACCCATTGAGGTTTTAGCGCCGACACTCCCAGATTCTCAAACCTCACTGCATGTTAAGCCCTCAAGGCGGAAATTAGCTACAGAGTTCTCCCAAAAGACCGATCCAGTGAGCACCGAATATACTCCCGCAAAGCAGCATGCGGATGAACCATCAAGCTCGACTGAAGATATTGTGAAGGATAGTTTCGTGGAAGCACCAGAACCACCTATTATGGAAGCCGCAAAGCTATTAGATGGATATAACGACGAGCTTTCAAAAGCTATACAAGAAACTAGAGCCGTTGCCCATCTTCCGCTCGATGATGAGGAAGACGGCGAATCGCGACCCACGACTTCAGCAGAAGTAGACTCAGGACCTGACACAGACGACGAGCAGCCACAAAGTATTTCAAAACGCACGAGAAGTCAAAGCACAATTACTGTATCAAAGAAGAAGGGTGGGTTTAATCAGCATACTTTCCAGTGCATGAAACCCGTAGGAACTTCAATGACTTCCAATCCCAACACTCGAACGATCGAGATTCTGGACCAAATGTGTAAATATTATGATCAGATGCAGGATCAGTGGCGAACCCTCGCCTACAGAAAGGCCATCACAACACTACGTAAACAGCATAGGAAAATCTCTACTGCAAAAGACGCAGCCGCCCTCCCGTTCATTGGGTCCCGCCTTGCTGATAAGATTGAGGAGATCGTATTAACGGATCGATTACGAAGATTGGATAGTACTCGCGATGACCCAACCGACAAGGTCCTCCGACTATTCCTGGGAATTTATGGGGCTGGATTGGTACAAGCTAATAAGTGGATTCAAGCGGGGCATCGAACGCTTGACGATTTAATTGCCAAGGCGAAGCTCACAGACTCCCAAAAGATTGGAATTGACCACTACGACGATTTTGCAAGTCGTATACCTCGAGCTGAGGTCAAAGCCCATGGTGATTATGTGAGGGATGCCGTACAAAAGATTGACTCTCAATTCCAAGCTACTGTTATGGGCTCCTATCGTCGCGGTGCAACGGATTCTGGCGATATCGACATTATCATTACCAAGCCTGGTGCAACAGTATCGACGCTACGAGATGTGGTCTTTCACGCCCTTGTACCTCAACTGTTCAAGAACAGCTTCCTAAAGGTCAAGCTCGCTACTTCTACTAGTACGGATGACGGAACTAAGTGGCATGGGGCATCTTGCCTTCCGTCGTCGAATACATGGCGCCGGTTGGATCTTCTTCTAGTCCCAGAGGAAGAGATGGGTGCAGCCCTCCTTTACTTCACAGGCAATGATATTTTCAACCGGAGTATGAGGCTGCTGGCAAGCAAAAGAGGGATGCGGCTCAACCAGAGAGGTTTATACAAAAACGTGATCAGAGGAAGGTATAGGGAGAAGCTCAATGAAGGGACATTGGTCGAGGGTAAATCTGAGAAAAGAATCTTTGAGATTCTGGGTGTGCCCTGGCGTGAGCCAATTGAGAGGATTTGTTAAGGATCTGTTTGAGTCGTTTATGAGTACGGCTACCGAAACTAGCTCGATAAGATAACGATAAACACTGCGATCAATCATGCTACAAAAGTAGCTTTCTGACTCCGACTCCGCAATTTCCTCTCACCTGATCATGATCACGAGCGGGGTTAACCGTGACTATCCGCTAGTATGAGTCAATCGAATCACTGGTTGTTTTGTGAGTGTTGCCGGCCACTACTTCATCTACTTGGCTACTAGATATCTACACTTGGATTGTTGCTCACAATGTCGTCAAATGCTTCGCCTCAACTAGGATGGTTTGGTTTAGGTTCAATGGGCCTCGCAATGGCTTCCAACATCCAGAAGCATCTCACAGAAACAAGCCTACCCGCACTCCATTATACAAACCGTAACCTTTCTCGTGGAGATCCGCTTAAAGCAATTGGCGGCATACCATGTGAGGACATCAACGAGCTGGTGCAAGCATGTAGTGTGATATTTATCTCAGTAAACCCATCTATATCCCATCAAACAATAGTTTTCAACGCTAACATGTGTACCAGGTGACGAACGACGAAGCTCTTACGAGCGTCATCAACCAATTTATATCCACTAACTCGCTAGAAGGCAAGATCCTTGTAGATACCACTACCGTCCATCCCGACACCACCGCCTCTCTAGCAGCCAAACTCGCAACCCACAACTGCTCCTTCGTTGCGGCTCCCGTCTTCGGCGCACCGCCGGCTGCCCGCGCTGCAAACGTCCTCGTCGCCGTTGCTGGCCCCCCTCGCGCCATCGAGACCATCACACCCTACCTCCAGGGCGTCATTGCCCGTGGCGTAATCCACGTCGGCGACGACCCCTCCAAAGCCCTCCTTCTTAAATCCACAAGTAACTTCATCGGCGCAGGTCTCGTGTACCTTTTATCAGAAGCACATGTCCTGGCCGAGAAAGCCTCGCTCCCTGCCTCCGTCCTCGAATCTCTCATTGAACAGAATTTTGGCGCTTACGCACATACCACGTCCAAGCGGTTAACATCTGGGAGCTATATACCTGCGGAGGGACAGGCGCCGAATAGCGCGTTGGAGCTGGCAGTTAAGGATGTGGGGATTGGGATGGGTATTGCGAAGGAGAATGGGGTGAGGTTGGAGGTTGGGGAGCTGAGTATGGGGGCGATGGAGGAGGCGGTGAAGTATGGGGCTGAAAAGGGGAGGAAGTTGGATAGTCATAGTGTTTTTGGGGTGGTGAGGAAAAAGGCGGGTTTGGAGTTTGAGAATGAGTCTGTGAAGGAGAGGGATGGGTTGGAGAAGGAGAAGAAGGCGTAGAGAGAGTGTGTGAAAATGAACTGGGACCTTAATGCGGACGGAACTGGACACTGTGTGAGGGGCCGAGCGTCTTCGAGTTTCTTCGCATATAAGGTCTCGAATCTTCAGTGTGATCGACGTGTGGCTTGAAGAGTAGCTTGGGGCGTGGGGCTATCAATGATCTCGCGATAGCCCTACTTCTTACCCTTAATCCGGTTTTCTCCCAATTAGGTTGAATTGAGTTCCCGGATCGAAGCGAAAATAAAGAACAAAAAACAAAATAGAACAAAATTGAAAGGCAGAGATAGCGGAAGGGACGTGAAAGAGAGAAGAGAATGTTAAGTAGCACCCAAGTTCACTATTAGTATAGATGGTATTTCAATGAAAACTGATCGAGTAGATTCATCTGAGTTTTGATAGTTAGTCATTGTTATAGTTGGTTATTGGGAGCCCTACTCTCTTCTTTTATTCTTAAGCATATCAAGAACACTTGATCCCGGACGGAGGGCTCTATAATTATATGTATCGGAACATGTTGTTCTTCACGCTTCTCTTCATTGACACAGGTTGCCCATCCTCGTACTCCACACCTGATTCTCCCCCATCCCCTGCTAGGCCTTGCATTTTTAGCTGTAATTCTTTGTCTAACTCAGCTTGGGTCTTTTTATGTTTCGTTTGCTGGCCGCTAGGCTTGGTGGGTTGTTTCTATAAGCTATCAGCATGAATTCGGAAACGAATCAAGATGGGCAAACGAGAATTTCAAGAGATGCTACGGTTGTATCATAACCCGAATTATCCTAGAACATGCAATACGTGAACAACTCCATAGAGCATGATGGCTTGATATTGTGCTGGTATGAGCAGGGCCGATCTACGTAAAGCACATTCTAGGTTAATACAGGAGACGTACGTCTACCGAGGCAATTGGAGATCTTGTATACCCGCTGACATTATCTTGAAACTAACCGAGGAATCTTTCTGGGCTCCTTGGGTCTCAGCAGCACCAGTTGAGGCAAATCGCCGTGATGAAGCTGACCGTGGAGACGTAGCGGTGCTATTGGTGCATTGAACTCGTGCTGCCGAGGCAATCCGCCGGGCTGTGTGATTTGAAAGAGTCATAATGGAATGGTTGAAGGTGTAAAAGCAAGCTGTAGTCCAGCACTGCACCACAAGTCTGATCGCCTACCTAGGCCAATGCAATGGTTGTGTCTAGGTGATCCTGCAGCAGAGAATAGGGAAGTCAATTTTAACAAGTCAGCTGATCAACGATGAAGCCTAGTAGAGAAAGAAGTTCAAGCAGCCAATTTGCAGCAAGTCTGCCGTTCCTTTATTTTAATTAAATGGCGAATCCCTCAAGAAAGGGCTGTGACGTATCAGTGATTTCCATATCGCGCTTTCCCCATACGTTACATAAGCAGGAGCCGCGCCGCTAGCGCCTTTTCCCGAACTTCTGCGCGACAGGCTCCCAGCGCGCGATTACGACAACGCCGCCGACATCTCAACGCGCCGCACCCGGCCATACCTACACCACCAGGTAAAAGATCCAAGTACAGTCGGCCTTTATATTATCTGTCCTAGGGCAGCATAAATTACTCGAGATGGTCGTCACCAAGGTGGGACAGTGGTCGAATGTAAGAAGCGCACTCCTTCGCTACAAGTTTGCGCCGTACTAATTCCATAAAGGTCGAAGATGAAGTTCTCAAAGCCGCCATTTCAAAAGTATGTCCCTCCAGTCCATCCTTTTCATCCAGCAACAAGCGCTGACGCAGACCAGTATGGCTTGAATCAATGGGCCCGTTGTGCATCTCTCCTCGCCAAGAAAACTGCGAAGCAATGCAAGGCACGATGGAACGAATGGCTAGATCCGAGTATAAAAAAGTACGTACACCTTGTATACAAAGTGGATAGACATGGGCTAAGTTGTACCTCAATTAGGACCGAATGGTCGCGCGAAGACGACGAGAAGCTCTTAACGATGGCCAAGCTGCTTCCTACGCAATGGCGCACGATCGCACCTATCGTTGGAAGGACAGCAACACAATGTTTGGAACGCTACCAGCGGCTTTTAGACGAACAGGAGTCACGCGAATCCAACGATCTGGGTCTAGCTGGGCCTGAAGGAGGCGAGTCGGCTGCCCCTACTGCTGATGATGTTCGCCGTCTTCGGCCTGGCGAGGTCGATGCGTATGCGGAAGCCAGACCAGCTGTAAGTAACAATCTCCATGTTTTTACACGACTTTGGCTAACAGACGGTTCAAGCGCCCGGACGCAATAGACATGGACGAGGAAGACAAGGAAATGCTTTCGGAAGCGCGTGCGCGCCTAGCCAACGTGAGCGGGAAGAAGGCTAAACGGAAAGCTCGCGAACGACAATTGGAGGAGTCCAGAAGGATAGCGCTACTCCAGAAAAGGCGTGAGCTTAAAGCAAGCGGGATCAACATAAAGATCACGCCAAAGAAGGGCAATCATATCGACGTATGTTCTGCAAGCTTTACGGATGGTCTTTTTACTGATTTCTTGTAGTATAACGCCGATGTGCCACTCGAACGCGAAGTACCGTCAGGTTTCTACGACACCACCGAGGAGCTCGACCGAAACGAGAAGCAGCGAGAAGCTTTTGATCCACGCAAACAGCAACTGGCGAACAAGCGCAAAGCTGAGCAACAGGAAGAACAAGAGGGAAAGAAGCGCAAGAAGGAAGAGAATAAGTCTGGGGGACTTGCGGCATCGTACGCAAAGGCAGCTCGGGACCAGAGGATTCGCGAAGCCGAACAGAGCAGCAAGCGTCGTGCTTTGGCACTTCCGGCTCCTCAAGTTGGTGACGCCGAAATGGAAGATATCATCAAAATGGGAATGACTGGGGAGAGAGCTATTACAGGGGTTGGCGGCGACAACATGGCTACGGAAGGCTTAGTAGGAAATTACTCTGGACTTGTGGGCAATACTCCAATTCGCACACCCATGGCGCCCAAGGAAGAGGATGTTATTGCCAACGAGGTCCGGAACGCGCGCCTGAGGACGGAGACCCAATCAGCCTTGCTGGGAGGGGACAATCCAGACCTCGTTGAAGATAATGCACCTGCATTGCCAGGCTCTGCAAAACGGCATCAGATTGTCACTCCAAACCCGTTAGCGACGCCTTTCCGCCAAGCAGATGGAGCTGGTGCTACTCCTGCACGTCAAGGTCCTGGAGCAACGCCGATGCGAACCCCTCGCGACAACTTCCGTTTGAACCAAGAAGATGGAATGCAGCTTGTGGGACAGACACCGCGCGACATTCGGTTACGTGAAAACGCAAAGAAATCAGATCTTCGAAGCAGACTCGCAGCTTTACCTAAGCCAAAGGAGACTAGCTGGGAGTTTGAGTTGCCTGAGGAGCGGGAAGACAATATGGAAGTGGAGATCAGCGAAGAGGACGCTGCTGAGCGTGACCGCCGGAATAAAGAAGCCAAGGAAGCAGCAGAACGCGCTGAATTCGCACGACAGACGCAAGTGGTTCAGAAGTCCTTACCGAGACCATCTCAGGTCGACATCGATGTGTTACTGAAGAGGGCATTGGAAATCTCGGATCCGATTGAGCGCGAAGTTGAGACGGAAATGGCCCTCTTGATCGCGAACGACGTGAAGAAGTTTGGCGGTGGCAAGGTGTCTGGAACGGCGAAGCCTCTGGAAAGGTTCAGTGACGAAGTTTTGAGGGCTGCCAAGATGGAGTTTGCCTTGGAGCTATCAATGAATAGCGAAAAGGACAAGAAGGTATTCCACGAAGAATTCGGTACGGCGTGGACGAATCTGCATGGGTCCTCGACGCTACCAGGTCTGGATGGCTACGAAGAAGACGAGATCGACGAACATCAGATGATGGTGGAAGCTTTCAACGGCGCCCAGGACAAGATCATCGAGACAGCGCAGCAGGCGAACAAGATCGAGAAGAAATTGTCTACGCACCATGGTGGCTACATGAAGCGGTCTGCGCTGCTTGGAGACAAGATCAAACAGGCGTCGTTGGCATTGGAAAAGGCGAAGATGGAGCTGGACTCTACCAGGACCATGCAGTATTCAGAGCAGTCTGCGGTGGCGAGGCGGCTCGAAGGACTCCGCGACGAGGTGTCGTTTGTCAGCAGGCGTGAACGCGAGACGCAGGAATTGTACAGAACACGGAGGGACGAACTGGACAGTCTGCAAGCAGTGGTGAACGGAGTGCACTGAGGGGGGATGGTTGGACATTGCATTTATAAATTTTGGGCATGTAGGGAAAGGGATATGGGATCTGCATAGGAGGCGTTTGTAGGGTCAGCATGGCGGACCGGAGGCAGGCCGTTAGCGAACCCGGATACCAAGGATGCGGTATGCATCCAGAAGCATGTAGGCAGGTAGAACATGTCACACTCAGCTGTAGCCGGCCCCCAGGAGTGCTAAGCGCCGTGGTTGGGCGCTCATGCGCGTGCCTGACCCCGCAGAAGGACGGCGAAACGTGGGGTCCACGTTCTCGGGGCACGGGCGGCTGCGGGCGGGCTGTCAAGCTTCGCAGCGCGGGCTTGCGCTGCTTGTCGACGCCGTGGTGCCCTGGGCGCGTGCGACGCAGCGCTGAGCGGCGCCCACCCGCGATGCGATCTGCGAACAGCCCGTTTGGCAGCGCGCGCGGGCGGACGAACAGCGTCTCCGCCGCAATGTCCCCCCGTTAGCGGCGCCGGCGTGCTGGGGAGGGCTGCTAGGGCAGGGATATGGGCCGGGCTGCCTCACGCATCCATCGCAGCGTCCCTCCGCCGGCACAATCCGAATTCCCACTGCTCTGCCCGCCCGCTGACGACGGCGCTCTCCCGGACCTCCCACAGCGCACCGCATGTCCCCCCGATAATCAGTGGGCATGGGGCGCAACGCGCGGAAGCGTATCTCGTATGGTGGGTGCTCCCTTGCGTGCCTTGGATGCTACGTAATGCCCCCCAACAGCTAACCAAGCGCTGCAGTGCTGCCGCTTGCGAACTCGGCCGGAGGCCACAGGCTGGGCGTCAATGGCCTCGCCGTCGACCCTGCGAATGCCATTCTGTGAGTGTTGCGCTGCTCTGCGACGCCATCCCACTGACGCGGCACAGCTACTCGGGAGGCCGCGACGGCGTCATATGCGCCTGGGACCTGCACCTCGACCTCACCCGCGGCGACAGCGACGACAGAGACCCCTTCGCCGACTCGAGCGCGCCCGCCTACAAGCCGCCGCCCACCCAGTTCCGCCAGCAGGTCCAGGCACACACCCACTGGATCAACGACCTCGTCCTCGCCCAGGACAGCCAGGCCCTCGTCTCCGCCTCCTCGGACATCACCGTCAAGGTCTGGCGACCCGCCGCCACCGACATCCAGCCGCCGCAGACCATTGGCCTCCACACCGACTATGTCAAGCGCGTTGCGTCGCCCGGCCCGCACGAGAACTGGGTGGCCTCGGGCGGCCTCGACCACAAGATCAGCCTGTGGGATCTGAATGGCGCAGGCCAGAAGCTTCAGATCGCAGTTGGTGACGACGAGAACATTGCCAAAGGCTCCGTCTATGCGCTTGCCGCCAGCCCCTCCATCGTCGCGAGCGGCGGGCCCGAGAGCATCGTGCGTGTATGGGACTCTCGGACCGGCAAGCGCATAACCAAGTTCGTGGGACACACGGACAACGTGCGGGACGTTCTCATCACCCAGGATGGCGATACCATCTTGACGGCCTCATCGGACCAAACTGTCAAAGTGTGGTCCATGACAGCCGGGCGGTGCATGTATACGCTTACCATGCACAACGACAGCGTCTGGTCGCTTTTCTCGGATGACCCGCAGTTGAACATCTTCTACTCTGCTGATCGCTCGGGCATTGTCGCCAAGAGTGACGTGCGCAACTGTCCCGAGATGGACGAAGGCGTCTCGGTGGCAGTGTGTCAGGAGCACGAGGGTGTCAACCAGGTGGTCGCGGCTGGCGATTATATATGGACAGCAACGTCTAGCTCTAGCATCAATCGGTGGAATGATGTCGAAACCGCGGCCGAGATCGCGCTCCCTGAGTCCTACAAGATGCATAGATCTAGTATTGCCACAACACGATCACGCTATCCTTCACCTCCAGCAGCGTCGACACCCCCGACAAACGGAGCAACACCGAAGATTCCATTTAAAGCTTTGTTACGCATGTCAAATACTGCGCCATTTCCGCAGCTTTTTTCCAAGGACAGTGATACCTCGACTTTGTATTCGATGACCAGTACGCGCAAGCCTGTGGAAGTCCTAGCGGATCAGGGCGTTGTTGTTCCATGTAGAGATCTGCCTGATTTTTCGATAGAAGGGCAAAATGGTCTTATCAAGCATCATCTTCTCAACGACAGGAAGAGGGTGCTCACTCTAGACACGGCTGGAGAAGTCATCCTCTGGGATTTGCTCGCTGTATGTATATTGCATTCGAAGTTTTGTCACGTGCCTAACATCCTCGCAGTGCGTTCCCATTAAATCATTTGGCAAACGTCACTTGGAAGACGTTATACCCGAACTTAATACTCGCGAAACCGTTGCTCATTGGTGTGCAGTCGACACACGAATAGGCAGCTTAACATGTGTTTTGGAAGAGAACTACTGCTTCGATGCCGAAATGTACGCTGACGAATTGCAACTTGAAGAGAATATCGAGTTTAGAGAAGACCAGCGAAGTAAGCTTATAACGCCGTACTTAATAGTATTTTTCTTAACGACAGACAGTAAATCTTGGTAAATGGGTGTTGCGGTATCTTTTCTCGAACCTTATTGATGAAGAGATCAAACGCGATTCTGCTGTTAGAGAAAGTCTCCTCACGAACATCGCAAGCCGCACGAACCCCCCAACCAGCATTCAGTTGCCAGATAGCAGCATCGATGGGTGGAAGGACGCAACGTCTGGGCCTACCTCAGGCTCCACTATCCGAGCTCCGAATGGCTTCCACCTACCTGTCACGACTCCCGGTTTGCACATTGGTCAAGCCACGCCTGGTATCCCTCCATCGAGCGCCGGCAAAGGCTCACATCACAACCATCTTCTTACCCCGACGACGGAAGAGGGCTCCCAATTAGAACAAACTACCACCCACCGAAGCTCGACACAGGATCAGCCGGACTACTTCTCCAGGACGCCCACTACGAACGGCAATGGCAATGGTAATGGTAACGGCACTGCAAACGGCAATGGCAAAGTCAACGGCTCTACAGAAGGATCAGAAGAGAATGCGCCTCAATCTCCGGCGGAGGACCCACAAACACAGAAGAAGAGCAAAGGTCTTTTTGGCAAAAAGTTCGGCATGTCCCTCAATATGAAGAAATTCGGCACGTCTTCCGAGAAAGCTGAAGCACCCAAACCAGCGGCTACCGACGAGAAGGCCGAAGACAGTGATTCTCACTCTACCAAGACCGACGAAAAGGTCATCGAAGACAACTTCTTTGGAGCTCTGCAGAAGATCCGCCATACGTATGAAGAGCAGGCAAATCAAGGTGCTCAGAAACTGGAGACTCAGATCGTGCCTAGTTTACCGAACGAGACTCCGGTGCTGAAGCCTCCTGCCAACACAACTATCCTTATCCAAGAAGATCGCCCCGATAGCGGCGGGGTCGCTGATCTGTTCGAAGGCAAGGTTGGCTCTTTGGGCCAGCAAGCCGATCTTATTGAGAAGGTCGCCCCCGTCTGGCTTGCCGATGTTCTACTGCGGGTAAGTCATTGCTCTTCCTCCATCTCTACCCCTCATCATTCCACAAAACGATCGCTGACAATTCTCATCTAGAACCAAATACCCCTCAAAGACATAGTCAAGGTCTCCTTCATCCTGGAACCGTACCAAGCTCTACTCCCCAGCATCTCATCCGACGGGTACATTCCCCTCATCCCCAACCCCGAAAAAGTAAACCGGGAGGCTAATTCGACTTCAAGCAACAACCGGCTAAACGCGAACCGTATGCTGCGTGCACGCAAGATCCTCTCCTACGTCGCCGAACGCATTGAGCCCGCGCCTAGTAAAGAAGAGCTAGAGAAGCAGGGCCCCCAGTTGAAGCCTGAGGAGTACTTGGAGCTTTACTGCCAGAACCAGGTGAGTCCACCAAGAAATCTCGGCAACAAGGTTGCTGATGTGCAACAGCTCATTTCACCAACGATGACACTCGCGTCCATCCGTGCGCACGTCTGGCGCGGAGGCGGCGACGTCGTCCTCTACTACAAGGCGAACGGGAAGAAAGAAATCAAGCACGCGCCTCAAGCCGGACTGTCGCCCGGCCCTGGAAGCTCCGGCGTCTCGGAGGGCAAGGCATCGAGCGATGGCGGGCGAAGCAGCCAGCAGAGCTCGCGGGGCATCATGGAAGGCAAGACGCAATGATTGCATTGTGGGTAGCGAGGACGTCCAGCGCCGGTCCTTGCGTTTCCGCATCGTCGTTGCGTAGAGGTGCACTGGGTATATGTTCTTGTCTACTACTGTCTACTGTATATAATTGGAGTCTTGCCTCGCGCATACCCCCGTTTCCTATCTAGTTCCGTACCTACGACATGACGCATGCCTGGCTTACGAGGAGGCACTAGGTAGATGTTGAATATAGAATCGTACCTACAGTTTTATCCCATCTATATATCCAGGAAATTAAACATCTTCTCTCACATACGACCACAGGATCCTGAGAACAGAGCTTCCCGTTCGCTCAGCTGTACTTAAGCAGGATACCGGCGGATTAGTAGTTAAGTCGGTGACGATTAGCGAATCCCCGCTGTTGTATGTTTTTGTTTTGCTGGATTTTTGTGCGTTGTGGGTCGTTTGTGGGGGGGTTTAGTGCGCTTTGGGGAGGTGCTGTGCACGTGCTTGCGGATACAGGCAGGGCGCAGGGCATCTTAACCGAGCTCTTCTGCGTAGGCACTGTGGCTTCGCTCTTTTGATTGATAATCTTCAATGCTTTTTTGGTCCTGGCTGTAGACAGATGATTGTCTCTTGTTAGTACTTTTTGCACCTAGGCTTCTACGCCGCTGTGTTCTTGTCACCGAACAACTCCCAACGAATATTAAGGCTACTCTTGAAGCTGCAGAGCAGAGTCAGGTGGTGCATAAGCTTTCTGAATTACTTCTAGAACATCCAAGAGATTATGCCTGATAACATGATTTTGTGCCTCTAGGGCTTTCATACAGATAAAATGCTATGATTATGCACTTCAGTGTAGCTCATGCAAGTGTATGTCAGTTCTCAACACGAAATAAGTAGACTCGTAGGAAAACCTTGACAAAGAGCTACTACGAAGACGCTCCTACCTAGGACCCCACTATAGTGCACGTAACGCTTATAACGCAATATAGCTTAGGGTTCTGATTGACTCTCCAACAACTAGCCTGCTTCCAAGAATTTAAGACAAATCATCAGCACTTGAGCATGGCTGTGAAATAAATTCACTAGTGGTGAATTCGAGCCATTTCAACGCATTAACCTAGCATTCAATGACCATTGTGACGTCATAAGTAGTAGACTTTAGGGAATCAATAGTGGGTCCTAGTAATCGCCAAGGCATGCCGAACGAAACACAATGCGATTCTAATTCCTAAGCTACAATCACGCGCTAAAGAAAGCCAAAATTAAGGTATTCTCCTTTTATGCTAAAGTACAAGATTAGATGGAGATAAGGCTTAATCCTGCTAAACAAGAAATAAGTAGGCTTATAAGAAAAGCTTTATAAAGAGCTACTATAAAGACGCTCCTACCTAAGACCCTACTGTGGCGCACGTAACGCTTGTAACGCAGCATAGCTCAGGGTTCCGATTGACTCTCCAACAACTAACCCACTTCCGAGAACTTCAACAAATGATTTCGGCTTCTTCAGAAAAGACAGCAAGTACCAAGCAAGGAGGCCTCCAGCCACACGAGGAAGGGTGAATGCAGGTGCAATAAATATACCTATGTCATCGTCAATGAAGCGCGCCCCTGATGGAGAGAAGAAACTTACCCAGAGCAAATGACACTCCAGAAGGGATGAAGACGTGCCACCTACGATCTTGGAATTTCGCTTTGACAAACGATGCGATGGCGAAGAACAACCAGAAGGCCAACGCAAAGGGCCCCACACCATCCGGAAGGCCCCGTCCCATCAAGATTTCTGCTGTGCGGACTTGAATAAAGGATGTGGGAATTTGCAGAAAAGGCCCAGGGATTTGGAAGCTTGACGTGTAGATGCGGTATGTCACACAGGACACCAGACATCCAAAGATAGATCCAATTATCTGGCCGTATGTTTGGGGACTAGGTGCTGCCCCGACAAGCTCGCCGATCTTGAAATCGTATGCGAGATCGCCGGTCTGACTGGCGCCTGCAGTAGATATTGCGGCTGAGATGACGTTCATTATTACAGCGTTGGGATTGGAGTGTGGAATGATTGATGCAAAGACCAGTTGTGAAACTTTCGAACTGTTAGTGTACCATTCTAGGAGAAAGGTTTGGGTAGAGCCGAGATGCGTACTTAGCCCACTTTGAGGGTTGTAATCCAACTCTCCCAGCGAGCGGATGCCTACGACACCCATAGGAAGAGCCAGGACAACGGCCAAGAGAACATGGTACCACGGTATCCGCGATCCGAAAACAGCCTTGGTGGTGAGAATGCAGACGATGATGGTTATAACAAAACCAACCCCTATCGCTTTCCAAGCCCGTGAGCTGTGAGATCGGCTGATACGACTCTCATGCGGAGTGTGGCGCTCATCGTGAGGGGTGTCTAGGTCATCTGCAGCTCTTGAATATGCGTAAACGTCTCCTGAATGAACCATATTTGAGAGACAACAGCGCGTATACAAGAAGTCCATGGTAACCGTGCGCAGAGCAAAGCTATTTTGACCGCAGCGTCAGCAGTCAAAGCTGACAAACTGATCCAGACAAGCCACGCTCTACTACCATTCCTCCAGTCGCTTACAGGACCGGTTGCCCAGCCCCGTCTCTTCGCGTATGGCGAAAGAATACCCCATGCAACTCCAGCTCCAGCCAACATATGAAGACCGATTTCCGGTCCTACAATTAAGCCGGCGCCGAAGAGACCTGGTGAAAGGTTGATGGCCCATAGCCATTCCTCGGCCATGTAGCGACCAAAGATGGGAACGGCGCTCGCGAGTGGAAAGAAGTACATGAAAACAGTCTGTACGGAACGTTAATGACGATCCGTGAGGAAAGAAACAACGTACAAGCACGCCCGCAAAAACGGATGATCTCGCTATCAAGCGTAATTTCTGCTGCGATTCGACACGCGCAGAGTTACTTTCGTGCGTTTCCTCTGTGGAGTCAGGCTCTTCTGGATCGGCGCTCAGAGGCTTTAATCCAGACGTATGTATCGCTTGAATCACATTGGAGGTAGCTTTCGCACCCGGCCACGGGAGCCCCGGTCCCGTGACGAGCGATGTTCTAAGGAGGGCGGCGAAAACGATACCAAAGAAGCAAAGCCCAAGAGCCCACAGAAACATGTCTACCCAGCCAAGATGTATTGGTCCGCCGTCATTTGGTTCAAGCATGTACTCGATCCCTGGTATAAACTCGGCGAAACCTGCTGTAATGGTCATACAACCTGTAGCCGTAGCAGTACTGGTAAGTAGAACGGTCTCACTTTTGGTGAGAGGAGGGAACCCAAGCTTGGCAAATAAGACGAAGGCAAGGTGGCCGAAAAGAACGGAGACTGTAGGCATTTGTGCGCCGCTACCGACCACGAGACCGTAGTGAGTGTTTGAGAGATTGATTAGAATGCCAACGAGCATGCCCACCACCACGGCGCGAAGTGTGAAGCCTGGTTCTATCCTGCAACGTTGCGTAGGGGAGTTTTCTGCTCTAAACAACGGTGTAAATTCGTCATTTGAATCGGCACCATCTTCGCTGTTTGAACGAGGCATGGCTGGGGTGTATTTTTCGACGTAGGATATGGTAGATGAAAGACAGGGATTGCGATGAGCTCAGTGAGCACGGTAGGAGCACAAACAGTAGTTCTAACATCAGCTGCGTCGGCAACGTTGTAATGTGCGAGCAGGTGCGTTGCAAGCCGAGCGGAAGCGCTCGAGTGGGTGTTGGGCCTAGTGTGGGACCCGGCGGGTCGGATCCAGGCTCCAGAGTTGGAAGCTACGCACTGAATGCTGTACCGTTACTGATCTGTAGGTCTATATAGTTCTGCTTGTCAATAGTTCTTTAAAGTCGTTGGAAATGTATAGTTTAGTGAGGATGGGGAGGGGTCATGCCTCAGTGAAGTCGAATATTCTATGCAGGCTGCAGAGCCTTGTGGTCTTTCTACAGACACGGCTCAGAAAACACAGAATCGCAACTCTTTTGATCTACACGCGTGCGATGAGTCCTCTCAAGGCCAAAAAAAAGATAACTCTTGCAGTAACAGCCACCTAAAGGAAGTTGTAGTGATTCGTAGCCTATGCAGGCACTGACCAGTATAAGGCGGAAACACTGCGTCCCAGGTTCATTACCGTGAGAGCAGTTCTATAGCTGAGATTCCGTACCGAGTTAGGGGATGCGGTGCACTAGAGCGGACCCACCAGTTGCTGTCACACATCGAGTGGCAACCGACCATTCTGGCACACAAACAAAGAAACGTTGCTAGACCAACTGCGCCACGTAATGCATCATCACGATGATCTTCTCCGCCATCTTACTTCATAAACCTACTCTCCGTTGTTGATCCTACTCACCTTTGGGCTCTACCTAGCATTGATGTTTGTCCCCCCGTGAATGCTGCCGCTGCTACCAAAGGAATATTGAAGGAAATCGGTCTACGAAAGTGTACAGGGGACTGGTCTACCACGTAGGTCGCTCTTTTTAATCTATGAAGATCGCTAACGTGGCACAATCGATAGCCTGATTGCGGTGCCTGATATTGGTAGCCCCTACAGTGCTTTACGCTAGTCCAACAGCACGGGATGTTGGCTGTTATCTCAGCTTCCAGATCTACTGTTGGAACCACGTATTTTTGAATTTCAGAATGAACCCATGGATGACAAAACCTTCCCATGGGATTTCCTTATACATTGGGGTGACACGCTACTGAACCAACTGCTCTCTGTGAATCCTCTCCAACAGATATTTACACATGTCTCGAAACATTACACCGTTTGCTTGGAGCGTTCGTTCGCATGCCAACCCTTGATTTCCGTTTGCCAAGGCATTTGAGAAATCATCTTGGAGCAAGTACACACACAGTATTCTACAATATTGACATAGCAGTAGACTGTAGGCATCATTCACAAGAACTCCCATCAAATCCCGATCAAACAACTTCTGCAAACCTTAGTATAAATAGTCTTTCTGGGAACTCCACATCCAAAATTCGCTAAATCTCATGAGCGGCCCCGACTTTGCCTACTATTGAGAGCGTGTACCAACCTGCCGCGAAATTTCATCGAGCGAAATATAGCACAAGTATCTGCAACCGCAAAAATTTTCCAGTCGCTTGAAACCGCAGACAGATTTAAACAGACAACGTTGAGGTAGCCTCATCATGGCCGAGCCAAACCTTTATGCTCAGTAAGCTAATCGATCCAGCATCCGCTAGCATCGCTGCACGGACAACTACAGCTTCAATTGGGTCGGACTTCTCTAGTAAGTTGCTTGATAATAGACGTAAGGTCTTTGATGATTACACTGATATAGTGAGTTCACAGGATTTTCCGAGTTTTCCCCCGAACCTTCAGACCCTATCATGGCGTCCAATGCCGATACCGCAGTTGTGCATTCTGATACGTCAAGCTTCGAGATGTTGCCATTTAATGATGCCATACAAGGCATCACTCGATCGATCAATCTTCCGCAATATCTCTTAAAGCCATATACACGAAATCCTAGCTTCTTTGGTCGCAGAGAGATTCTGAGAGCCATGAAGAGCATCTTACAACCACCTGTGGAATCACTTGACTATGAAGCTCAGCCAAGCCGAAAGACTTTCGCTCTCTGTGGAGTTGGAGGTGTAGGAAAGACCCAACTTGCGGTAGAGTTTGCATATGCTAACAGGAGCGACTTTGATGCTATCTTCATTGTTCAAGCGAGCGATTCTGAGAAACTAGCACAGTCATTCTCCGAAATTTCCGTTGCTCTGGGTCTTGAAATCGAGTCTCTCAATCAAATTGTGAGCATCAATTTGGTGCTCGGCTGGCTGTCAGAGCCGATACGACAACTTCGTAAGGGCGCTAAACCCCTCGAGGGCGAGAAAACTCCAACCTGGCTGCTTGTATTTGATAATGCCGATGATCTTGATGTCTTGCGAGATTTCTGGCCTGACTCCACACACGGATCGATCTTGGTGACCAGTCGCGACCCGCTAGCTAAAACACAAACCCATGTATCGATTTCAGATGGAATTGATCTGGAGCCTTTCACTACAGAAGAGGCTGGGTTACTCTTGCGCAATCTTACTGGATACTCCAGTGCTAAGGATATACCACTTTCCCAGGAAATCGCGGAGAGGCTGAGCGGCTTGCCACTAGCGCTGACCCAGATTGCAGAGACCATTACTCGACGTGATCTTTCGTTCCTAGAATTCTTGAAATTGTACGACCAGGACTCATCACGATCTAAAATCTATAAGATGAGCGATTTGTCTGCGACGAAGACTCTCTACACCGTCTGGAATTTTCAGGATTTGAGTGCCCCAGCGCTCAGCTTGTTGAATACCATATCCTACCTAGATCCTGATCAGATCCCAGAGGAACTACTCCAGCAAATGGATAAAGTTGATGTGACGAAATGGCCGATCAAATATCCTTTGTCGAGTGAGCTGTATGTCGAAGCTCGCTCAGAGTTATCCAGGTCTTCCCTTGTGAAACGCAATCGGGATACAAAAGTCCTCACGATTCACCGCATAATACAAGACGCTGCCAGATCTTGGATGGACTCGCAGACGGCTAGCCGTAGCTTTGTCAGCACAGCCTTTCTCCTATACGCAACCTGGCAGTTCAGTGAATTTGAGTCCAGCCCGGCGCGGTGGCGCCTATGTGAGCCTATTGCTCCTCAAGTTGCAGCACTGCATCGCCTCTATAAAGAAAACCCGGACATGACTTCCGATAAGGAGGTCATCTCTCCTTTAGCAAGGCTGTTCATGGATTTTGGACGGTGAGGACCATCTGACCTTGAGGCGCATCCTTCACTGACAATATAGGTACTTCATTGAGAGAGGTAATCTGCGAGAAACACATCGCTACTTCGACTCTTGTACTAGATTATGTGACTTGGATCCTAGCTCTACCCAAATCTGGCGCGGGCACAACGAAGGATGCATGGCTCAAGTTGCAAGTCTTACTGGTGATTACCACACAGCGATCTACCATGCAAAGATCAGCGCTCAGATCTTTGAGCAGTATGATGATCGTACATGGAGACTTCGACAGGCCTATAATGAGCTGGCTGAGGCTTATCTTGTGGAAGGGCGATATGAAGAAGCCTTAATGCAGGCGGAATTGGCGATAGAAGGTCCCTTCAACATACCATCATCAAATCCTCCTGACTGGCCAATGATGAACAAGGCATTTGCGCTTCTCCACATGGGTCAGCTTGAGCAAGCATCTGGCGTACTTGAAGCATACTTGGTCAGTCGGGAGGATAGGTTTGGCCTAATGGATTCCGAATCACTGAAGTGAGGCCATGCTTATCTGACAACACAGAGTGAGCGCTGACTATCAACAGAACTGGACAAGGCCTTTACTTCCTTGGCAAAGTCCGATATCTACAAGAACGTTTTGTGGAGAGTCTTGATCTCTATCTCAAGGCCCTCGCACAATACCACTCGACGATTGGGCCGAGACATTTCCGGGTTACGGCTCTTTATGATAGAATAGGCGAAGCTTACATGTCACTGGATCAATGGGACGAGGCTCGGTAAGCGGTTCGACAGTTCCTAATTCGCTTCCACAATCGCTCACAGTCAATAGAGTCATGTTCGAAAATTCTGTCCGAGGTTTTCATGAGATGTCAGAGTATCTTGCGCAAATGGCACGCGCACTTTACCATCTGGCGGAAGCTCAGGGCAAGCTGGGGCTTGACGAAGAAAGAAGACTCACTTTAAAGGAGTACAAGCATGCCATGGAGAGACTTTCAGAAAGATATGGACGAGATTTGGATTATGAAGATTTGGCGGTCTTGACGAGAAACGCTTGGGACTAGGACCACCTGGCTCAAAGGTCCGGTCCGGCTGGGGGTTGGGGGCTGGTATGGCTGCGTTGGCGGCTCTTCGTTAAAAGCTGAGGACCATGCGCTCGCTGCAGCTTTCGGTTGACCTACACTCACTAGTAGGCAGGGCTAATGGATACGAGTCGCTTAAAGGATGGTTTGATCCTTGGTTGCCCGTTTATTATCCTATAACCTTGCCTCTGTCTTTCGATCTTCTTTAGAAGCTATAAAAACTGACGTATCTCCGTCTCACTTGTTTCCTGCACTGTCTGGGAACGGATATATCACACTATTTACAGCTATATTACACTCTATCTATCAGCACTATCCTTAATATGTAGAGTGTGATATAGCTGTGAGTTAAGTGTGATAGAGCTGTAGGTGAAGCGTGATTTAGCGGCTCCTGCACTGATCTAGTATAGCACATAAGTATCCTTTTGTTGTTCTTCAAGCAAGCGAAATCGTTGATATACATGCTTATAGACCTGCCTGTCTGGGATTGCGATGCATAATCAATATGAGGGTGGGAGCCGTCGTCGCCAATCGAAGTACTTCTGGACGTCGCTGCTTCAAGATATGTCGATGCATTCGGTGGCATACAGGGGTCTGTAGAATCACAAGAAGAAAAAACAAATCATGGCCTATCACTAGCATACCCTATAGCCACTCTGCGTGAGCCATCGTCTAATCACTAGAACACTGTCCCATCACTCTCAATCAAAATCGGACTACTCTTTGTTTCGGGTCTCTTCTCCTTCGCCACTTCCCTCCCACTCTTCCACGTCCCCGCCTCCAACAACTGCGCCATGCTCAATTCTACGCCTTCCATTCGCTCCTTCACCATTTTATACAGTTTGTCGATCAGCACGAGCGTCATAGCGCGCCACTCAACAACCACATCGTCTCCCGCGCTGAACTGCGGCAGCGTCCCACCAGACGCAGCTAAACCACGTTCAAGCGAAGCGGGTTTCAAGCTGAGCACTCCGAGGTCGACGAAGAGTCCGCCATTGCGGTACTCGGGCAGAGCGGTCAATGAGTCTGTATGCGTCCAGTTTATCTTCAAAAGGCGAGTGAACGGGACAGTGAGGGAGTAGGTAAGCCATTGAGTTAGCTTGTGGAATGGCTGGATGAACTCTGCTGCCGTGGTATTTGGAAGCGAGGCAGAGGTGGCGGCGGTCTGGAGGGTGCTGAGCGGCCAAGCGTCGCCGATGGGATATCCATTTACGACTGTACGGTCTTGAGGCCAGATGGGGATTAGTAGTTCTTGAAGAACGTCCCAGAATTTGAGGATGTCGAGAGTAGATGGGTTGGTGGCGGTCTTGAGCATGTAGTCTACGATGTTTCCGGGCCGGCCTTCTGTGCCGAAGACAGAGGAGTGCGAGAGGAGGGAGGCTCCAAGACTTCTGAGGAGATGGGCACGTGAGTCTACACCTAGCATAGGGTTGCGCTCTGAGATCTGGAAACCACTTGCAAGGGCTGAGGAGGTCAGTTGTTCGAGGCCCTTCCCTAGTGTCTATGTAAGCTCATGACCATGAGATTCGCAATTTGCTCTAGATGCGCTTACCGTCCACAATCATCTTGTTGTTTTGCGAACCAGTGAATGCACCTTCTTTGAACATGTACAGACTCGCCACAGCGATGCCCTCGCTCCGCTCATACGTCTTCTCCGTCTCTGGCTCCACGTACCGCCAGTGATCTCCTGCACCTAGATGATTACGTTAACTTACACGATTCTTACACAAGACTACGTTGACCACATACCTGCATCTAACAACACGGAGACGAAGAATAAATCGATCAGCCTACGCGTAAGCTCTTTGTCATCTTCGCCTTCTGCCTTCCATTGCGATAGTAAGTTTTCGATGCGCGGTTGATTGCCGACTTCGAAATGCTGCCAGCGGCCATGTGGTGGGATCTCGCCATACTTGTTCGGTCCGTAATCGCGCTGTAGGCCATTAGACCATTAGACCATTATACTTATGTGTCCTATATATACTATCGAGTCGAAAAAACAAATCGAAAGGGGGGGGGGATTACTTTGATAACACCCGTTACGTAGTCAGCAACAGCATCTAAACGTTCCTCACGCACGTCGAAGTGGCTCAGCTTCCCCACTTTAGCAGCTTCGCCGACGACTTTAGCGCGGTCTCGGATTGCGTCGAGGGAGAGAAGGTATTTCACTTGCGGATCCATGGCCAAATCGTATATTAGGAGGTATCTTTATGTGTGGCGAGAGGAAATGGTGTTGTTGTTGTTTCGATAGGGTTGGGTTGCCTATCAGGTGGGGGTAAGCTAGTGTGTGGGTCTTCCTATCTACGTGTGACCAACCATTAAAGACATGCACTAAGAAGAGGACAATTGTTCAATTGTGCAGTATATTTTCCAAGTTCACATAAACCGCAATTAGTATTCACATGCATGTTGTCCTGATCTGGTAGCGAGCGTTGTCATGTCCACTCCCTGAGACCGCCTAATCACAAGCGGCGCTACAGAGGTCACAAGTTGTTGTTTTATTGCGTATCTCGAATTATCATACGCTACAGCGTGGCACCAAATTCCATTGGGTATATCTAAACACCGGTTCCTTCAGTAACTCCCCAGACCCAAAATATCCAAACAACCCCACTCTTTGTACGCCGGATTCGTCATGCCTCCTCTCCAGATCCCATTCCCTTTCTTCTCACCTCCAACTTCATATCGGCCCATTGTAATAGCAGCAGCATGTCCCCATGGATGCACAAGCACGTTGCTCACCGGATCTTTTCCCACATCAATAACTTCATCCGCCTCCACTGCGCCCTCACTCCAGCAAGGATTTTTCCACACTCTCGCTTTACCATCTGTACCACCAGCCCATATCTCGTGACTCTCTCCATTATTGTAATCGCCAGTCTGCGCCCACACATCAAACCCCATTTTCTGGCGTGTGAGTGCTTTTCGGCCGGCGCAGTGGCCGAGCGCCAGTTGGTAATTGCGAGAATCATAGATGAGGAGAGCGTCTGAGCTCCGCTCAGAGACATAGAGATATTTCCCGTCTGGGCTCCACTTCAGCTGTGTTACGCCCTCGCCCAAAAGGTTCCGAAGATGGTCGTTATCAACCCTGCCTCCAATAACTGCGCCTGGGAGGGCAAAGTGGGTGATCTCTTGACACGAAATAGGGTCATATAGACCGACATAGCGCGTGCGAGTCCCTGCAGCTAATATATCGGCATTTGTGGTTGAACTGGCAGGACAAGGAGCAAGTGCGGATACATCGCCTTTGAAGCCCCGGCCTCCGCCTTTGAGTTTGTTTCGCGTTGAGGGAATAGTACGTATCATAGCTATGGGATCATCAGTGTAGGTGAGGTCGAAGATGGCAATCTTGTTTCGTTGGCCGGCGTAGAAGTAGGCGCCATCGGGTGACCATGCTAGGCTGATCGGTGCAGTAACAGCTTCCGTCAGCTTATCGACAAGCTTGTAGCTGGCAGTCTTGGAGGATATATCTACAGGTCCTACACAGACAGGTTGCTTGACTTCATCTTGTTGGGTTTTGGATACGTCCCAAAGTGCATTGTGCAGGCCAATGTACTGATCTCGGCGGCTGATCAACACGGTAGTGGTGGTGCTATTAAGAGAATTGAAGTATGGATTAACCGTGAAGGCCCATATGGGATCCGCTGAAGAAAACTGTGCGTATGGCGCAAGTGTCGGTCGCTCTTCTTCTGCAGAAATGTCTGAGAGAAATGGATAAACAGAAAATTTGCGTGAATAGTCGGTGGTAAAGACGCATGAGCCATCCGGTGAGAGCTGAGCTTCAGCAATGCAACTCACTGTTGCCTCTCCATACTCTGCGACTTCTTCTGAGAAGGTCTGCACTTCACCGTCTACGTCTTCTCGCCCATTGCTCTTCCTCGTCGCAGTACTCGCAGCACGCCAAGTTCGAATTCCCAAACCACTGCTCATTATCTCCAAAGGTATGCCGTACTTTTTGTGCCTGCCAAATCGTTCGTGCTGTCCATGTTAAAACAACAGAAAGAAAGTATCAAGATTGCTGTATTATGCCGGAACCAAAGCCGCGCTAGCGTGTCATTAGCGTCGTAGGGTTGGAGCTTGGGCCACCAAACATCGGACAAAAGTTCGAGGCGACATCGGGATGATGCAGGTCATGACAACAGGATAGTCAATAATGCAGCATGTCCTCGAGCCGCAACGTGGTCAAGCATGGGTTGAGTCGCCGTACCTGCGCTCTCTTATAGTAAGTCTGCATTCACCACCAAAGTCTACTCGAACTCAGCAAAACTGCGCACGACACGCTCGCGTGCTCCACATTGAGTCCCATCCCGCTGTCGAGCTCGTTTACTGGCACAGTCCACGATCCACACATGCAGTCTTTCCGTGAGTTCGGCTAACAATGAACAGGCCGGCGGCCTAGCAGGTACAACTGTGGACTTAACCCTCTTCCCGCTCGACACCCTCAAAACCCGCCTCCAATCCTCTTCCGGCTTCGCCGCCAGCGGTGGCTTCAATGGCATTTACCGTGGCGTTGGCTCTGCGCTCATCGGGTCCGCCCCTGGTGCCGCCCTCTTCTTCATAACCTACGATTCAATCAAGCGACACTTGACCCCTTCAACGCCGAAGATCGCACATAATGCCGAAGGCAAACCGTATGCGCAGGTAGAAGGGGGAAGAGGAAGGGAGGCAGGTGTTCACATGCTGGCTGCAAGCTTGGGAGAGGTGGCTGCTTGCGCAGTCAGGGTGCCGACCGAGGTAGTGAAGCAGAGAGCGCAGGCGAGCCAGCATCCGTCGTCGCTGTCTTCGTTGACGTTCATCTTGAATCAGAGGCATACACATGGACTGAGGCACGTGTGGATGGAGCTGTACCGCGGCTGGAGCATCACTCTGCTTCGCGAAGTCCCCTTCACAGTTATTCAATTCCCGCTGTGGGAAGCACTGAAACGGTGGCGCATGCACAACAGTGGAAAAAGCGAGGTCAGTGGGCTAGAAGGAGGGCTGCTAGGCAGTGTAGCGGGCGCGGTCGCAGCAGGAATAACGACGCCGCTGGATGTTCTGAAGACGCGCATGATGTTGGCCAAGGAGAAACAGCCCATGTTGAGCATGCTGAAGCAAATCCTACAACAATCAGGCCCGAGGGCGTTCTTTGCAGGAATCGGACCCAGGGTAGGTTGGATCAGTGCTGGCGGTGCGATCTTCCTGGGCAGTTACCAGTGGGCGAGTAATGTGCTGGGCGGTGTGGAAGATCTGTGAGGGACATATGTTGTGTAAGAGTAGGCTGGTGTATATCGTAAGACTTTGAAGTAGGTTTACACTACACTGTATTATACCTATACTTAACTCGTGTTTACTAAGTAAGCATCGTCCGAGAAAGAATTCTCGCAATTGTCAAACATCCTGCTCTGTAATCGTCCATCTTCCGTGAGACACAGTGATTCACTATGACTTGCATGCGCTTCTTCGGAAGAGGTATGAACTCCTAAAACGTCTAGCATGGTGCTCTAACTGAACAGTATTATTTCCTATCGCACTCCTACTTAACAGTATCCTAGACCTAGGAAGTACTGGGCGAAGAGAGCCCTGGGGATTGAGCGACCGCGACGATACAGAAACTGAATACACTACGTGAAGATCCAAGGGTATTGAGCAGCATCGAGGGTTCCGATCATACTACATTATAAAGGTCGTTACGACTTGTCAGCTAGAGCGCAACCTTAGCTGAGTTATGCGGTGCGAAGGATCCGAAACCATAAACTTGACCCTCTTAGTGTTAGCAGTCGCCCCTCGAGGAATCGAACGCCTTGCAAAACCCTTGCAGCTAAAGCCACACTACAGTCGAAGCTTCAGGAGGATTCTCCAACGTGTCTTGGAAGACCGACTTCCCGCCGAAGAAGATTTATTGAGGCTTATTGCGTAGCGCACGTTCCCACTGTAGCACATTCCGAACATGATGCATGACGCTACGAGATCGGGTCCGTTCTACTTCACCTGCTACTAGATCTCGGCCGACCTTCAGCTGCAGCATCGCAACGTAAGCGCTTGGTTCAGTCCCTCACAAGGTTTGGCCCTAATTATCCGCCATATGTTGTGAAATCCTTTTCTCGTTACGACATGGAAAATACGTTGGCCAATACTTAACAACAAGCTGAGAATACCGGAGTCAAGCGCACTAGGGTGAGTGCCGCATCGAGCTCAGCCGTGGAGCTTGCAGATACGAGCCAATATTCGCGGTGCGTGCTTCATACGAGAGGTCACGCAACATGGTTGCAATAAAAAAAATAACAACAAATGATTGAAAAGTATAAGAGTATCCAAAGCTCCCAAGAGGGTGTTATAACAAAATCTTGACAACGCAACTTTTGGTAGTCTACATTCCAATCGCACGATGCTCGCCTTATTCGCCATCGCCCTCCTTCCTCTCGCTTTCGCCCGTTCCAAACCTACGCCCGCGTTCCAGGTTACCAATTTGTATACTTTCGAGCCCTCGGGTCGGGACAATGTGTCGGTCTATCGCGTTTCGTTCAATGTGACGGATCCGAGTGATGGTGCTGCAACCTCTTGCGAGACAACGTGGCCGTATGCTCAGTTCGATACTGGGTATCCCACTATTTTTGTAAGTGCCATCGCCACGTGGATTTAAACGATTTAACTTTCAATAAGATTGGGAATTCTCGTGTACTGGCTCTATTTTCTTTCTTCGATCAGTCGTTGCGTTACGTGATACGGGTTGGTCAAGCTAACTGTACTGTAGCTCGCGAATTGCACAGATGATGGTTGGGCTTTCAAATTCAAGGATTACCAGGATGTATGGGATTTTGTGCTCGATGTCAAGCATGTAACGTATGTTGCTTTATTGATGTTTGTTTGGGAGACTGAGGCTGATTTGAAACAGCAAGAAGAATGGGAAGAAGACTAAGCGGTTTGCCAAGGGAACGGTAGATGATGAGAACATTCTGCAGTGCTCTCATGCCGCGTCGGGTTTCTCCGTATGCAACCAACGGGATGGCGTCGAGTTTCCGTTGACGGTGTATGATGTCAAGAAGTCGTGAACTGTGGGGATTGATGGAAATGTGCATGTTAGCAGCGTCAGATTCTGTAAAACGGACAAAATCTAATTGCAATAACTTTGTTATGCTCACATTATATGGTCCGAACAAGTGCCCTTAATTATTGCGCATACTGTAACGAAAGGCAGACAATGCTACCGAGTAAAAAGGACGTAGACGCTATTGCTCTATCGAACAAATGCTCCACCCACGAACAACACTCCTAGATTTCTCGGGGCATGAGAGACAAAAGCAAAAAGATATTCCCGAAGGCCGCTCGTTTGAGCGGACGAATGTTGATGAGAGTGGGACTCGAACCCACGCCACTTTCGTGACCAGGAATTAGTGTTAAGTGAACCTTAACCTGGCGCCATAACCAACTCGGCCATCTCACCGATCTCTGAGAGATGATTGATGGTGGAAATGGTTCAATTGGTATATATAAACCTATGACATTGTGACTAGATAACGCCTAGCGGCATCGCTGTCAATTGGAGTGGCCTTCCATAATTCAGTGTTGGGTGCGGGGTGGAGCTTGGCCCCGATAGACTGTTATGAAAGAAAATTCTGCGCGCGAGACGACACATTTAATTACTACTCTGTTATATCACGATGGCGAATCCTTTACACTGCTGTGCCAGTTCATTATTCCCTTCTTCTAACTACTGAAATTCTACAGTACGGGTCGGGCCATTGGTGCGTACATGTTAACGGCGTGTAGATAATGGAAAACTTTACACCGGCTAAGCAAATTTCTGTACTTCGATCACATCTTCTTCATTCCACTTCGAACACAAACGCGACTTCAAATTCCAATCCTTCGTCAGTCAATCGAGCAACTCAACCTAGAAGACGTACCAAGATAAAACAGTTTAAGGGGTTTGAACAGTTAGAGAGAAATTTTACCAGGGTCGCAGCTTAGAAATTTTCACAACTTCTTGTTGAATTCTCAAAGCCCATGTTTTGTAGCTTTCCCTGGCACTGCTCGCTCATAACTTGTAAGGAGATTGTGTTATTGTCAGAAGGCAGTCTACTCACAGGCTCATATTTTGCCAACTCTTTTCTCAATAGTGGAATTGCATTTACATATTTAACCCGATCTATCCGTACGTCTATAAGTGTACATACACCTCCAACTCTATCACTAACTCAAGCTTCTGTATTCCGAGTATTAACTTAGGCTTTATATAGCCTTTGCTGCGCTTGTGCGCACTATCGTATTAGAATCTGCTTTGCCCATGCTGTACACTTATTGCCAGCTGCCTACATGTGGATCAAATATACCACTCACAATGGTGTCCAGCTCCCAAATGGTTGATGAAAAGATCACCCAAGTACGATTGGTCGTGGTGGCCAAGTCCTTGTCAAATTAGACTAAGAAACAGGCATCGACTGGATTCACATTACGGTCTTGAACGCACTGGCTTGAATATCTTCATAGAATTACGTTCGAGGCAAGAGAAGCCAGCAAGCAGCACCCAACTTCACGGATGTTATTCACCCCACGGTTTAGTAACGTAAAGAGATTGTATCTCGAGACACTCAAGAGCTAATGAAACAAGTATAGTTTAAGATTCAAAACTAGGAGAAGAATATCCATATCAAGGAACCCTTCATTAGGCTCTTATGACTTTCTGATCACAAAGCAGTTCGCCCGCTCAAGAACAACTCATGACGAACGGTCAATATTGCAGTTCTGGGTTGTTGCACATTCGCCTTGTCAGTTTCTGGGTCTTTGAGGATAAACGATGCTAAACGCATTATCGGAAAAGCAGTGGACGAAAACTCATGTACCCAATACATATCCCTCGTGGCCATCCCCGCACATGCACCGTAGGCAGCCTTCCTTATTACCCAAGGCTTCATTACCCCACCTTCCCCAACAAACCTAGTGTGTCAGCTTTCCGTGACGTCACCCCTCACCATCTCAGCCTCCCACGGTACGCAATCAACGACCAAGGATCTTATCGGTCACAAGCAAGGGTGCATAACTCTTGCATAAATACTCTCCTTACCCTTGTTCACATTCTCCCTACAAATACCTCAAACCACAATCCACGTTCAACCACGATTACCCTACGAAGAATCTTCCTGAAGCGTACCTTCGCAAGCAAGTCTACAAACATGCCTCTCGTCGTCCCTGGAATCCAGAGTAAGGGTGGAGAAGGCGTTGATGAGTGGACGAACAAGTTGATGGGCAAGAAGATTGGCGACAGCCATGATGAGATTGTATGTCATCCTATTGCTGCCCCCAGTCGCACTCGCATACACGGCCAATACCTACGTTATTGCTCTTGTAGCCATACTCTACGTAAGGAGCTATAACTGATTATTGACAACCTACAGACCTTCGCTAAGCAGGACCTTCCCAAGGAGCACCGCGTCCTCCAGCCCGACTCGATGAGCACCATGGACTTCAAGCCCGACCGTCTCAACATTCACGTCGATGATCAGGGCACCGTCAAGAACGTCCGCTACGGCTAAGCATGAACAATTACGATATGCATGACATTATGAGCATGGAGTTAGGACAGGCATCTACTGAGTGCATTGGTGGACATTACGTAGGCTCTCTGGAGAGGCCTCGGTATGCATCAGGCTCGCATAAGTTAGCTTCTTGATGTGTATTGGTTATATAATCGGTATAATGCACACTTGTGCCTGTATATGGTGTTTCTGTTCCATGATTATACTTGATGAATCAACGTGATAGCACGTAAATAGTCGAGTAGTAGTAAAGCCGTGACCATTCCAGTTCGCATTCTACTTGACCAACGGCGCAACGTATACGGTTCCATGTGCTATTTACTCTCGATACATTTATGGTACGGATATCAGGTGATTGTGGGTACTTTGCTGTGCTACTGTGCAGCTACATGTTTGAGCCATTATTGAAGTGCCGATCTAACCACGTGGTTTGCGAATTGTAAATTGTTTCACCAGGTATATCTAAGTATAGGTAGTTTACTTTTGAACATAAAAACAGTTCTCGTTAATCAATTAGGCTGATAGAATCAATCGTATTTCTAGAAAGTGACCCTGAAACGTGCGCGCATTCAACAGCGTAACGAACTACAGTTTTACAACTACCTTTCCTTTTACTTTACTTTCCTCCATTAAGTTGCGGTCTTCAATAATACCTTCCAGTCCCTCAAGCATCTGTCCGATGAATTTGTTTACTTGAATATCTCCGTTCTCTGCAGCTCTCACAATCTCATTCAACGCTTCTCCAAGGCCTTCGTAATCTTTGTCTCTTAGACACTGGTAAGTTGTGACCTTATTCCCGCGTTCGATACCATCTGCTAACGCCTATTCTTTCAGTGCCCATACCTTCGTCAAGACACCTGTTACACATACCGTTCCATACTGCGCAGTGCATGTGAAGGCTTCAAAAAGTCTACCTGGTCCCACTAATTCGAGGACATGTTGTACATTCTCCTTGAAGCTCTTGTGTTGCTTCAGTTACTCCGAGAGCGGACGGTCACTGCTATCAATTAGTTTTGGAGCATGTAGATGATTTTGATCTACAGAACTGTGGGTAATTACAAGGAAAGTAGAAATTCAAATCTCTTCCCTACCAATATCTACCAAAACAGCTTGAATGAGAAGGAATTTTAGTTAGGCGGAAAAGCTCGCAAAATTCTTCAACTACTGTACGAATCAGGTAAAGTACTGTCGTAATCGACTCTAAGGGCGTTAGTCCTTTCTGTGTTGGAGAATATCATATTGTGGCTCATCTTCATCGTTCCGAGGATCATTTTGCGTGGTCATTGGTGCGAGTATGTCTTGTGCTGGCGTAAGAAAGCCACGGCGCCCAGCGGAGTCTCAGAGTTTTGGCAGTGATACATCACATGCTACTCGAAAGAGTATGTAATTGATCATGAGGCACTTTATGGATGAGAAATTGCTGATCGCTAAGTATAACGAGTCAAGTTTTGGAGGGTCATGTGAAAGAGTGGTCAAGCCACTTACTGTGGGTTTAGTGTCTACGTATATGCTCTATAAAGCCAAAGCGTATCGCTGTAATCCCAGAGACCGTAGAATATAAGATGAATTCTTTCACTCAATACTTCATTTCAGGCCTCACTGCGGCAGCGACAGCTCTAGACTCGCTCGCATCACAATGCCCAACCCTTCCACTCAAAACCGTCGCATGCGTCAAAAATCATGCAGCGGTCTTATCTCTTCCTTTCTCGCGCCCAACCTCACTCAACCAATCATATAACCCTCTGGACCGGTTTAGCAACACCTCCGTTACCGACCCGTCTTTCCACCTCGTCCGTGACGCGATTTTTGTCGTCTATGATGAAACCAGAGGAATCGAAATATTAGGCCAGTCACCAACGCTTGAAACTATGTTCATAGTAGACAATGTTGTCCACGAAGCTCCTGTCTACGTTCCTGAGTTAAACGCTATTATTGCTTCCGCATTACATCCCAACATTCTACCCCAAATCATCATAGACTTAAATCTCACACCACCGACAATCTCCGACTTTACACCAGATCCACCAGTATATGCCGTGAATGGTGGTCGCTACTCTAACGGTACTGTATACTGGGCTGTCGCAGGCGGCTCCGTGGTTCTAAACTCCTCTATCACCATCGAGCAAGCGCCTGGCATATACACGCTTGATCCTATAACCCGCAAAACCAAGCCGATCCTAAATAACTACTTCGGTCAGCGCTTCAATAGCCCAGATGATCTCGTACTTGACTCTACAGGCGACATCTTCTTTACGGACCCGTGGTATGGCTCTAAACTGAACGTAACACAGGACGCACCAGTCTTACATCAGCAAACATATCGCTTTCGCCCGTCTACAGGTGCTGTGAACATAGTGGACGCCAGTATCGGAATTCCAAATGGCATCGCGCTCTCTCCCGACGAGCGCACTCTATACATTACTGATACCTCCGTCACCAACTTCACAGGCGTGGATCCGAATGTCCTGCCGCGCTATACGTGGGGCGCCACAGAGGGAAAAAGTCTTTATGCGTTCGACACTATTGACTCACCTGCTGGAAGATATCTGGTCAACAAACGACCTATCTGGTATCCTGAAGAGTTTGGGGAGGATGGCCTGCATGTTGCGGGTAATGGATATTTGGTCGGGGCGGCGGGGTTTGGTGTCGATGTACTAAGCCAATGGGGAGAATTATTAGTCAGAGTACAGACTGATTTTATTGTCAACAACGTGCAATTTGTAAAGAAAGATCTTTGGCTCTTCGGACAGGGTAAGATTGCTCGAGTTGGGTGGAATTTAGAAGGCTTGAAGGGAGCGAGGAGTTGAATGAATATAGGTGGGATTGAAAGAGCTTATTAAATCAATCAAGATGATAGTCCTCTTGTGATATCTTCGAAGGCTTGAATACCCTTGCGCCCTAAAGCGGTCCCTACACCCACGGCCGTTGCGCCTACAGCCCTCATCCTCTTGTACCCATCAGCATCTTCGACACCACCTACGCCAATTATTTGGATATGATTCAGCTTGTCATGTTGAAATAGCATGCTTTTGATGGTGTAGACGTTGCCTAGGGCGAGCGGGTGCAACGGAGCACCTGCTAATCCTCCAATTCCGGTTCCGTTGGCAGAGTTGAGAACGTGGTGAAAGACCTCGTGGGTTATGGACGAGGAAGATATGGATTCAGTGATGGGTTTGAGCAGCAGAGAAGAACCAAGAGTGTTGGTCGCTGTCAAGAAAGATACAGGACAGGACAGATGAGCAGGTTCGGCCTTCGCGGAGTTAAGCAATGCGTTGACCATTTCCTGGTATTGGTCGTGATAAGTATAAGGCGGAGTTTTGATGCCGATCTAAATTTGGTACTGTGGTCAGTATGGCTTACGATTGCGTGCAATTATGTTTGCTCACTGGAACATGCATCTTGCCAACATGCGTATGCTTCCCTGTTTCTACCGGTTCTATTTGACGCGCAATCTCCTTTTTCAGAGCAATGAGATAGGTGAGCAGCGATGCCGAATTATACGCCGGTGGTGGTTTATTTGGAATGTTCGGGCAAGAAAGGTTAACTTCCATGGCGAGCGCCATGTGTACATGGTGTTGTTGTTCATATATCTGCTTGTAGCACTCAACAATCTCTTCCACCGTCCCTGTAACCGAAACAATAAATGGCTTGATGCCCTTTGTGTTTGACACCGGCTCCGGTAGCCTATCAGATATAACTTTGATGAAGCCGAGGTACTCTTTCAGTGGCAAAGGACTGTAACCGAGCGTATTAAGACTGCCGTTTCCATCCGCCTTATCTTGCTGTGAAGAATTTGCTGGACCTGCTTCGTGCGTAGAGGGCTCGTAAAATGCAAACTGATGGATTTTTTCATCGTTGGGGAAGCCATCGAGTAATGACGTTCGTGTGGTTACAGCACCGGTATTAGGGCAGTCGTAAAGCTCCTGCAATTGTTCGAGCGTAGAGCACCAAGGATTGGCTGAGTTGAGTAGTGGTGGTTCGATATGGAGTGGTCTTAGATGCGTATTCATTTTCCTTGGTGCGGTCGGGATGGTACGGGTGATAGATTCGTGTATATGGAGACGCTCGCGGGGTAATTTATCTGATAACGACCCGAAGAAAGAATACACTACCGTGGCTCTTGGCGTAACGCGCCCCCCA
>JACVRA010000097.1:1246-13530 GCA_019828545.1 Paracamarosporium sp. OC-R06-R3 | reverse complement strand
AATTAAGCTACCTTTATATATTAAATTTATAATAGATTAAACTTAACTATAGTACTTAACCTAGTAAAGGCCTTATAGACTTAAATATAGTAGTTATAATTATAGCTTAAGCTATTATTACGTTATAGATAGTAGTAATATAGACTTAACTTAAAAAAATTAATAATAGATTATAGAATAAATAAATTACTAGTTAACTATTTTTATTAGCTTTAATATAATATAACCCCTTATTATCTAACGTATCCTATTAAGGCCAAATAGGCCCTAATATTTTATATAGAGTAAAAATAGATACTCTTTACCTACCTATATAATATTATTCTTCTTTAATAGGTAGACTTGTTTTAAGGCTACTTAAGTATATATATCCTACTATAATATTAGGTACCTAGAAATATTAGGTTTTAATAAGTTTAAGTTAGGCCTAATTAAACTAAATATAACCCTTATTTAACCTATATTAATATCTCTTACCTAGGGTTAGTTATATATTAGGCTAGTCTAGTATATAACTAATACTACTTAGTATTAGTATATATAGGCCTAGTATTAACGTATATAGGCCTTAGTTTATATCTTAAATATTTTATACCTAACTTTTTTATTCTCTTTAGGTCTCTTTAATTAGGTAACTTAGTAAGTAGTATAGTTAATTAACTATTATATATTAGTATATATTAATTTCTTAATATAGAGACTTTACTTTTTTAGACTTTTATACTACTAATCTCTTATCTTAGCCATTATATATTTACTTCTACTAATATAAGTATTCTTGGAGCTATATAAGCCTATAGGGACTTAATTAGTACTAATAGTTATAAGTAGTAATAACTTTTTTTTATTAATTTACTATTAACTCTATCTAACTCTATTAGTCCCTATTAGTCTTTAATTAATAATGTTAACTCTTACCTAGTATAATATATATTATATAAATAATAAGTTAGTTACTTTTAACTTATATTATATTAAATATATCTTAGCTATATTTAAGAGTAAGCTAGAGGTCGGCTACTATAAGTTTTTAATTAAAGATATTAACTAAATCCCTTTCTAAGTTTCTAATAAGGTAGATAATAAGATCTACCTATAATATTATTAATATTAGATAACTAAAAAGGCCTACTATATAGTAAGTATTCCCTTATAAAGAGTATATATTTAAAGGTAGCTATTTAATCTTATCTAATACTACTAGGCTTTATTAGGTTCTAATATACTCTAGTTTTCTCTAAAAGATATTTAATACCTTTAAGATATTAATAGTACTACCTATAATATTATAACTTTTATTCTTAAGCCTACCCTAAAGAATAAAACTATAGTAGAGCGTAAGGTATATAAAAGTTAAACTAGTTATACTTAAACCCTTTTAAGTAACTTAAAAATTAATAAATTCTATTAAAAGGTATTAAATATTATTTTATATACTAATAAGCTTCTTACTAACTTAGTAGGTATTCTTGAGGAGAAGGCCTATTAAGCTATTTATAAGGGCAACTATAGTAAGTATTACTAGTTATATAGTAGCCAGCTAAACCTTTATACTTATTATATTTAATCTAGTATAGTAAAGTACTCCTATAAGTATAGTAATAATAAATAGTAGTATATAAAAATAATTTAAGACTAATATATTACTCTAGGTTTAAATGTATTACCTTAAAAGGTAAAAATGCCTAAATTGGCCTATAGGGGCCAACTAGGGCCTAATAGGTATTAACTAGTATAAATATTTAGTCTTAAGTACTAAAATAAGTTAACTAACTTTAAAAAGGAAAGCTGTACTAGGCCTAGCTTTATTATAATCCTTATTAATACTTTAGTTTAGTCTACCTATATCTAAGAGGAGCTTTATATTTAAAGTTAAAAGGATAAGCTTTATAATACCCTAATAACCATACCTACTAAGAATCTTATAGTAGAACTCTAAGAGAATAGAAAGGGTAATACTTATAAGATAGTTACTAACTAACTTTTAAAAGAGTTAAACTAGTATACTAAAGTCTATTATAATATATAATATATTATACCCTTTATATAGATTCTAAAGAAGTAAACCTATAACTATAAAAATTAAAAGGCTACCTAAAACGCTTTTAGTAAGATATAGTAAATAAGTATTTCTTAAGTACCCTTAAAGGCCCTTTAATACTATCTAGCACTAATAGGCACTAATAGGCCCTATTAATTACATTTTTAGTAGGATTTAGTTATAGAGAGAGATTTTTTAGTATTTTATAATTTTTAAAATTAGTTATAATACCCCTAGGTAATATCCTACTTTTATTAAGTATTTTAGATATTTCTTTTAGCTATTAGCTTTTAATAGAGGCTATTAGGCGCCGTTTAACTTTAATAGAACTAAATAGATACTACCTTATATAAACCTTTTACTAAATAAACTTTATTTTATAGATATTTCTTTTTTTCTTAGTAATTAATTTTAAATTTTAACTTAAGAAATTTTATTAACTTATTTTCTATTAAAATATTTTACTTTTTAAAGTTAACCTTTACTAAACTCCCTATAAAAGATATATAAAAAAATATAATATAAAAGGGTAAATAATTATATTTAATAGGTTTTAATAAATCCTAAAAAACTTAAGTATTAAGTTTTTAAATCTATTATAGTTTAATAGATTCTAATAAGTCTTAATAATCTCTAGTAGTTAATTTTAAATATTAAGATTTATTTTCTTTTTTTTTAGAGGTCGTCTATAGCCTCTATACTTTTATATAGAAATCTTAATAATTAATCTTTTAAAAGATATTTTAAACTTTTTTTAATACTCCTTTAAAGTATTACTATTAATAAATACCCCTATTTCTTATAAGTTCTTACTAACGTTATAGCTAGTCTATTTAATAAGGTATTTTTATTCTTTAAAGTTTTTTTATTACTTATTAACTATAAAGTCTATTTTATATACGTTATTACTTAATTAATATAGAGTATTAATAATAGGCTTTTATAAGTATAAGGGGGACCTATAAAGTCTATATAGCTTTAGTAAAAAGGAGTAGAATATTAAGTATACTTTACTAAACTTAAATAGGTTTACTTTATAAGCTATTAATAGTAAATTAATATATTCTATAATTATACCTAGTTTTAAGAATTTTTAATTAAGCTTTTTATTTAATCTTATAAACTTTATATATTAATTTAATACCTATACCTTATCTTTTACTTTAAATTTAAGGGGTAATTTTTTTTTTATTTATAATACTTTTTTAATACTTTTATACTACTTTAAGTTTTTTATATACTTATACTTTAGTTTTTAGTAGTTTTTTAGTTATCTAGAAATTTTTAGGGCTCTCTCTATTTCTTAAGGGCTAATAGAGCTAATTAGGCTTTATTAAGTTATAGCTAAAGTAAATCTAGTAAAAAGTATAGCTAGTTAATAAGTATTAACTATTATTATAAATAAACTCTACTAAGGATATCTATAAGGCCTAATTATTTTATTTAAGAAAATAAAAAATTTAAAAATACTATTTTAAAGTCTAATTTTAATACTGAGTCTATTTATCTATTTAAAGGTAAAAAGTAGACATTAAGATATATTATAAGTTTAAGTAGTAGTAAAATATATTTTAATAGTAAAATCTTATTATTAGGCCTTTTTTTAATAATACTATTTCTAGGTTACTATATAAGTAAATTACCTTTTAAATTTATACCTAAGTTAAGCTAGTACCGTCTTAATCTATTTATATAAATATATAATAGGCTATTTTTAAAAAATAGTTTATAATAACTAGAATTACGTCGTATATTATTTCTATAAATTAACTTAAGGGTAGATTAGTAATAAAATCTATTATTATATATTACTAAAGCCTATTAAGAATAAGTAGTATTTAAAAAAGGCTATACAACTTATATCTCTTTATAATTACCCTTTAATAGTATTTATAATTATAAATATAATCTAATATATCTTTAGCTATTTTAGTTTAATAATAACGTTATTAGACCTACTTAAGGGTTTAAGTAATACTAAAGTATCTTAAGAAAGGGCTATTATAGTAGCTCTTAATTATATCTAGGTATTCTTAAGTTATTTTAATCTACTTAAGTTTTATTAATTTTAAATAGAGGATATTAGAACTACTTAGTATTAAATTATTAGTATTATTTTTTAATAAGTTTAAACTCTTAGGTTTTAATTTTTTTTAATCTTTTAAAAATTAAGGTTTTACTATCTTTTTATTCTTCTTTTTAAAGTTATAAATTTAGTTTTTTAAGGCCTAATCTTACTTCTTTATACTACCTAATCTAGTAGTAATTATAGATATAAGAGTTTTATTACCTTCTTATTAAGATAATATTTTAGCCAGGGGTTATATAAAAGCTTTATTACTTTTTTACTTAAGTTTATTAACTATAAGTATATAGTTTAGGTATTAAGATAATTTATCTACTAGATTTATAAATTCTATATAATAAGTTATTATAAAATTATACTTAAATAAGGTTAAGTAAGATTAAATATAACGTTTTATAAGTATCTTGTTAACGGGGTGTTACGTACCTGGTCTAATCCATACTAAGGCAGTAGGATTTAATCGCAACGGAGCCGTGGGCTTTAGTAATAAAAAAGCATGTTTAGCAAAGAGGTATAAGAAGCTTAACTAAGTGTAGTAACACTTAGCAACGTAGCAGTTAAAGACTAATTATTCTTATATAAAAGAAGTGCTTATAATTTAGCTATAAGTTAAGTTAACTATAAAGAATAGGAAAAGTATAGAGATCCTCTTAGACTATATATTAGTCATCCTATTCTTTGTCCTCCTAGGCTAACGTTGTTATCTTAAGGGAATTGCCTTTTAATGGAAGAACCCTTAGTTCTCCTACTAAGCTATAGTTCTCTAGAGAGAACCTTTCCTTAGTAGGGGAATAATTACGTAACGTTAGACCTTAGTAATCTTAATACTTACAGCCTATTCTTTATTCTATTCCTTTAGGCCTCTTACCTTTTGTATTACTGCTTACTGGTCCTCTATTGGTGTCTCGTATACTTGTAATATTACCCCCCTATTTAGGGTTATCGTCCTAATATCCTGCCGTTACCTCGTAACTAACGCGTGTGGTATAGTTAAGAAGTATAAAGGTGCATGACCCCTTAGGCATGCCTATAGTGTAGTATCCTCCTCTAGATTTCCCTAGCCTCCCTAACCATGCCTAAGGTACTGAAGAAATCTTCAACCGCCTATCGTCATTAACGTGCTAACGGAGTTCGTAATCTAGCCCTAGTAATACCTATACAGTGTAATTTATGTATTACGAAGAATATTCCTAAGTACTTTATAAATACTTTATTAGGTTAGTATACGGCGTGCATCGCCGTCTATATAGAATGTAGTTTATAGGTATTAGAAAAAGAGTAGGAGTAGGTTTAAACTAAAAAGCATTAGAAGCGTCTAACTCTTTTAACTATAAAGGCTAAGGCTACTTATCTAGAGCTAGAGCTTATAAAGATTAAAAAAGAGGAATAGGCCTTTACGGCGTATAATGTCTAAGTAGCCAACGTAATAGAGCACTTAAAGAAGGAGGCTTTAAAGAGTAGGGTTGCTACGTCTTTGTCTATTTTTTTACTATTCTTGCCCTTAATTAATCTAGACTAGTTATAGGCTAATTCTTTCTTCTTTAACTTTTTTAACTTCCTTTATAATTTTAATGCTATTCCTTTAGCTTTAGGTTTTAAATTATACTTTTCTAGAAGCATGTCTCTACGTGCTTGTACTAGAAGTCCTCTAATAATTTTTTATAGTTTATAAGGTTTTCCTTTAGTTCCTATGTATTATATTGCTCTAGCTATCCTTTTTATAATACTAGGTATTTAAGCTAACTGTTAATCTTTTTTAGGTTTTTAATTATTTTAACCTTATACTTATTATCTTTTAGTTTTAATTAGGTCTTAATTAAAGTATTTAAAGGTACTAGTTTTAGTAGTAATTTATAAAAGGTTAAGTATATCTTAGTTCCTTTTAGTAATTAAAGCTTATTTATAACTAGTCCCTTATTTTCTAGAATTTTAAAGGGGTCTACTTATAGGTAGTCTAGTTTCTTACTTTACCTTTTAATTTTAAGATTTTTTTATAATAGAAAAACTTTATTCCCCCTTTTAAAGGTTAGTCCCTTAATCCTTTACCTATTTATATTTTTAAATACTAAGAGGGCCTTGCTAGATATTCTATCCTATAGGACTTAATATATTTTCTTTATTTTTTAAGCCTTTTCTTTAGCTTTTATAGTAATACTTTCTACGTTCCTTAGGTCCTAATAAGCTACTAGCTTATACCTATAGTTAACGTAGTATAGTAAATAGCCTATTATACTTAATCTAGTACTATTATATACTAACTATACTATTAGTAGAAGTTTAACTTAGTTATTCTACTACTTATTTACGTAAAATTATAAGTATTATTTTAGTATTTAATTTATACGTTCCGTTTGTCCGTCCGTCTAGAGATAGAAACTCGTTAAGAGCTTTCTTATTATTTCTAAGGTATTTATAAACGTATTTTAGTATTTAAATATAAAGAGCTTATCTCTATCTATAATAATTTCGTCTAAGGTGTTATACTCTAATAGTAATACTTTATTAACTTTATAGACTAGTTCTTTTACTATTATAGATTCTTCTATAGGTATAAACTTAGCTACCTTTATTAGTTAGTCTATAATATTTAATATCATGTTATATATCCTTTTTAATTCTAGCTGTAGTAATACTAGGAGCTTTACTATAAAGTCTATTATTATACTTAACTATAGTTGTTTTAGTAGTAGTAGGGGTTGTAGTAACCTATAGGACTTATATCTCTTAAGCTTATTCTTATAATAGGCTAAATAGTTATCTACTACTTTTTTTACTACCTCTTTAAGTTTAGGTATAGTATACTTGTTTATAATTTAATATATTATTTTTTTAATACTAGAGTATTTCTATTCCCTTAACTTATAGAGCTTTCTTACTAAAAAGTTTTTTTAACCTTTTTATATAATTTATCTTTATTAGTAGTCCCTTCTATTAAACTCTATTTAGTAGAAGTCGTACTCCTCTCTCTATTTCTTAAAGAGTTAGGTGTAATCCTAGAAGTTATTTACTTTTAGCCCCTAATAATTAAGGATAACTATTTATTGTACTTCTATTTAGTATACTTAGTGTTCTAAGTTTATCTAATAGTATTATTCCCTTAGTTAGTTATATTATAGTATACTATTATTTAATACCTTTAGTAGTATAGTTTATATTTCTTATTCCTTTCCTATAAGATTTAATTTCTAGCTTAGGGCGTCTACTACTCCGTTTAACATTCCTAGTTAATAGTAGATTCTAAAGTTAAAGTTTATAAAAAACTCTACCTATTACACCTATTATTAATTTAATTTCTTAGTTATAGTAAAGCTTATTAGGTTTTAGTAGTCTATTTAGACCTTTATTTAATATAGTATACCTATATACTATACTTTCTACTATTTAAAGGCATTTACTATTGCTAGTAGTTTTTTATTGTAAACGTCGTAATTTAATTCTACTCTTAAGAACTTATAAGAATAGTAGAACACTAGTCTCCATTTCCCGTCTTTATATAGTTATAAAAGAATTACTCCTAGTATATAGTTAAAGGCGTCTATTTTAATATAAGTCCGTCTCTTAAGATAGTATATTTGTAGTAACGAGTTTATAAGGAATCTATATTTTAGTTCCTTAAATACCTCTCTAGCTTCCTTTATAAAGCCTTTCTATTAGTCCTTTTTTATAAGGTCTATTATTAGTACTATAACTTTAGAGTAGTCCTTAATAAACTTCTAGTAGAAGTTAGTAAACCCTAGAAAGGATTATATATTCTTTACTAACTTAAGTTTCTACTATTCCTATACAGCGGCTACCTTCTTTAGATCTATAAATATGCCTTCCCTTAAGATTACAAATCCCAGGTACTCTATTTTAGTAACATAAAACTTATACTTATTAGGATGTAAAAGTAGTCCGTACTTTTTTATTTTTTTAAGTACTTTCTTTATATGCTCTCGGTGCTCCTCTAGAGTCCCTATAGAGTAGACAAGTACATTATTAAGATAGGCTATATAGAATATATTTAAGTATTTATATAATACCTTGTTAATTACTGCCTAAAACGTAGTAGGTATATTAGTTAATCTAAAGGGTATAACTATATACTTATATAGGCTATAATAGGTCCTAAATATAGTCTTCTATTCTTCTCCTTTGGCTATTTATATATAGTAATATCTATTACGTACATTAAATTTTATAAACTACTTAGCCCCTTTAAGCCTATTTATTAGCTCTATAATAAGTGGTAGTAGGTATTAGTTTTTTACTATAGTATTGTTTAACTATCTATAATCTATATAGAGTTATAGCTTACTATTTTTCTTTAGTACCTAAAGGATAGGAAACGTAACTAGGCTTTTACTTTTTTAGATAAACCGTTGTACTAGGTTCTTACGTAAGTATTCCTATAATTCCTTTTTCTAGTCTATTAATATTAGCCTTAGCCGTTCTAGTTGTAGTTTCGTACCTACTTCTAGGGGAATCCTATAGTCCTACTCTTAGTACTTAGGTAGGGCTTTTTCTTCTTTTTCTTTAAAGAGTTTCGTATACTCCTTGTATTCTGGCGGAATTTTCGTTGGCGTAGGTATTACCTAAAGATCTAATCTTCGTACCTATATTACTTTAGCATTCTAGGGTTTCTTTTTTATAAGTCTTGCTATCTTAGCTCTAGAGATCTTTTAAACCTTATTGCCTATTTTAGGGAATACTCTTTTAGCTTATTTCTTTTAGGGCTATCTTACTCTATTTATTGCTAGCGTGGCTTATCTGGCTATAATTATTTATTTCTTCTAGTCTATTACTAGGTTATATTCCTAAAGCTAATTATACCTTATAATTGCTTCTATAGCTCCTATTTATATAATAGTAAACTAATGTTAACTCTTAAATCCTTTAAGGCTTACTAGTAAAGGTAGGGTTTCTAATTATAAATACTTTTTTTTATACTCTTATAATAGCGTTCCGTCTACTATTTCTAACCTAACTAGCTAGTCTTTTCTTTAGTAAGGTAATCTTAGCCTTTTAACTACGTTTTTAAAGATTAGGTATTCTATTACTCCTAAGTTAATTAATACTATTATTTAGAATCCTCTAATTATAATAGTTTTTATTAACTATAGGTTTCTATTTAGGTCCTTTGTAGCTTGTTTTACTATTATTATGCCCTTACCGGCCTGGCCTTCGGCCTAGTAGCCTATTAGTTTTTTGGCTGTACGAATATTAACTATTCATTTCTGGCTACCTATAGCCTAAGGTACTTAAGCTTATACTTGCTTATAAATCTATTAATCCTTTCCCCCTTTAAGGCGGGGTTATCTTCTCCGTAATAGTGGTAGTTCTTTATAAGGCATTTTTAGTACCTTAAGGCTTTATATTCTTGCCTATAAGATTTCTAGGCTACTACTTCTTTTTTTATTAGGTGTCTTAAGTATTCTTTTCTTTTATAGTCCCTCTAATTACATACTATATAAACGGGATTATTTTATAGTAGGCATTTTTAAATATTATATACGTAAGGTACTTTTATTACGTTACCTTTTAAGCCTATTAGCTATGTCTTAGTTGCGTATTTCTAATCCTAATACAAAGGGTAGGCGTATAGAAAGTACTTTGCCTATTCTAGGTATATATATACCATCCTCTATTCCTCTTTATAGTATATATAGTATAGCTTAACCTTACACCATTTAATTTCTACCCTAGTATAATTATAGTCTTCTAGGGTTACTCTAGCTAGTCTTTTTACTAGTTAGTATAGGGTATAGGTGCTTTTAGTATAGTACTACTATTCTATTTTATAGTATTCTTCTTCTACCTATATTTACTATACTAGTATTAATACTATTCCTTGTTGTTCTTTAGCCTATTTATAGGTCTTATAGGTGTACGTCCTAAGGATTTTTATCTTTCCTTAATAGTTAAGTACCCTATAGGTTTCTTTGCCATATACCTAGTATATATCCTAATAGATTTGGGTAGTAATTTTCTTTTTTATAGTATTAACCTATATTTCTTATTAGAGGTTACTGGCCTTTGTAACCTTTTAACCTATAGGTTCCTAGGGTTCTTTAGGCTTATTATAGAGTAGTAGAGGTATTTCTAGCCTTAAACTTACTATCTTTACTTTTACAACCTTAGCCCTTTTCCTAGCCTTAACCTAGTTTTTTAGATAGTCTATCTTAAAGTATCCCTTCTCTTTATACGTTAGACATGCCCTATTTTAGTAATATTCTTGTCTCTTATCTTATATATTAAGGTCCTATTTACTCCTTTTCTAAAGTTTAGTTTATTTTTAATCCTAAGCTTTGTTTACTATAATAATATCTTCGTTCCGGTTGTAGCGTTCCTATTTTTTATAACTATTAGCCTTAGTTAGTAGTATTTCTTAAGTATTGTTCTATTTTTTTTAATTACGTTTATATAGACGGTTATTAATTTTAATTAATACCTTAATTAGTTCCTCTAAATCCTTAAGTTCTATATAGTGCACTAGCCCATCCTTTATAAACTTCTTTAATCTATTATAGTAGGCTAACTAGAGTAGGTCGTCGTCCTAATCTATCTTGTTCTTAAGGCATTTAAATATAGTAGTATATTTTCCTATTAATCTAATTTACTTAAGACGTTAGATCTATTATTCTACTTATTTTCTTTTATTAATTTTTTTAAATATTATAGTAATCTTTTTCTTAAATGTTTTCTAATCCTTAAAGATTTCTTATATCTTAAAGGAGTAGTTTTTAAGTTTCCTGTCTTTCTTTAGATAGTTATCCTCTAGTAGTTGTATCTATTTAATAGTATTACCTATTATATATATACTAGCTACTAAGATCTTATTATAGTCTACGTTAATTTTATAGTTGTGTATATATAGTTCTACGTTTATTAAGAAGGGTTTAAGCTTAAACGGCGTTCTATTAAATAGCTCTAGGATTTTAAAAGTTCCCTTCTAGGTCTATAGGCCTTAGTTTTGTACCTATAGTTGTGCTATAATCTATTTTAGCTGTTCTTTTAGCTGCTGGATTACATTAGTCTACTGCGCTATTACTATAGCTGCGTTTATTATTGACCCTAAAGCTGTACTTCTAGTAGTAGCCTAAGACGCTTATAAGCTTAATAGTATTGCTATATTTTTTAACGTTAGATAGTTAAAGTGTTAATAGGGTGTTACGTACCTAGTTTAATCTATACTAAGGTAGTAGGATTTAATTGCAACGGAGCCGTAGGCTTTAGTAATAGAAAAGCGTATTTAGCAAAGAGGTATAAAAAGCTTAACTAAGTGTAGTAATACTTAGCAACGTAGTAGTTAAAGACTAATTATTCTTATATAAAAAAAGTGTTTATAATTTAACTATAAGTTAAGTTAACTATAAAGAATAGGAAAAGTATAGAGATCCTCTTAGACTATATATTAGTCGTCCTATCCTTCGTCCTCCTAGGCTAACGTTGTTATCTTAAGGGAATTGCCTCTTGGTAGGAGAACCCTTAGTTCTCCTGCTAAGCTATAGTTCTCTAGGGAGAACCTTTCCTTGGCAGGGGAATAATCACGTAACGTTGGACCTTGGTAATCCTAATACTTATAGCCTATTCTTTATTCTATTCCTTTAGGCCTCTTGCCTTTTATATTACTACTTACTAGTCCCCTATTGGTGTTCCGTGTACTTGTAATATATCTTTATCTTTATAAACTATTATAAGTTATTATAGTCTATTAAGACCTTAAAACGTTGTTCTTATAAATACTAGTACTAGTATTTAATATTTTTAATAATAATAAGTAGCTTTTTATTATATATATTATAATAATACTAAGTAGTATTTAGTTTTTTTAAAAAGAAATTAATAGGCTACTATATTATCTATCCATCTCTATTAAAGATTAATTAGCTATAAATAGTATTAATTACCCCTTTAAAAGTATTAGTTTTTAAACGTATCTTTCTACTACTCTTATAGTAAGTAAGTATTAATATATTAAAAAATATATTTTTAAGGTCTTAGAAAGCTTAGTAACCCTTTAGTTTTAATTTTAAATAAACGCTCTCTTTTTTTTTTATAGTTAGTCTTTAATAGATACTATTTAAACCTTTCTTTATTAAACTAGTAAGAGGAAGTGCTATTTAAAAGAAATTAGTAATAAATTTATAATAGTAGTTTATAAATCTAATAAATACT
>JACVRA010000096.1:149006-167177 GCA_019828545.1 Paracamarosporium sp. OC-R06-R3 | reverse complement strand
TTTATACTACTTTAAGTTTCTTATATACTTATGCTTTAATTTTTAGTAGTTTTTTAGTTATTTAAAAACCTTTAGGGCTCTCTCTATCTCTTAAGGGCTAATAGGGCTAATTAGGCTCCGTTAGGTTATAGCTAAAGCAAACTTAGTAAGGAGTATAGCTAGTTAATAAGTATTAACTATTATTATAAATAAACTCTACTAAGGATATCTATAAGGCCTAATTATCCTATTTAAGAAAATAAAAGATTTAAAAATACTATTTTAAAGTCTAGTTTTAATACTTAGTCTATCTATTTATTTAAGGGTAGAAAGTAAACGTTAAGATGCACTATAAGTTTAAGTAGTAGTAAAATATATCCTAATAGTAAAATCTTATTATTAGGCCTCTATTTAATAGTACCGTTTTTAGGTTATTGTATAAGTAAATTACCTTTTAAATTTATATTTAAGCTAGGTTAGTACCGTCCCAATCTATTTATATAGGCATATAATAGGCTATTTTTAAAAAACGGTCTACTATAATTAAGATTACGTCGTATATTATTCCTATAAATTAGCTTAAGAGTAGATTAGTAATAAAATCTATTATTATATACTACTAAGGCCTATTAGGAATAGGTAGTATCTAAAGAAGGCCGTATAACTTATATTTCTTTATAGTTACTCTTTAATAGTATTTATAGTTATAAATATAATCTAATACATCTTTAGCTATTTTAGTCTAATAATAACGTTATTAAACCTACTTAAGGGTTTAAGTAATACTAAAGTATCCTAAGAAAGGGTTATTATAGTAGCTCTTAATTACGTTTAGGTATTCTTAGGTTATTTTAATTTACCTAGATTTTATTAGTTCTAAATAAAGGATATTAGGACTACTTAATACTAAATTATTAATATTATCCCTTAATAAGTTTAAACTTTTAAGTTTTAGTTTCTTTTAGTCTTTTAAGGACTAAGATTCTACTATCTCCCTATCCTTCCTTTTAAAGTTATAAATCTAGTTTCTTAGGGTCTAATCTTACTTCTTTATACTATTTAATTTAGTAGTAACTATAAATACAAGAGTTTTATTACCTTTCTACTAAGATAATATCTTGGCTAGAGGTCGTATAAAAGCTTTATTGCTTTTTTACTTAAGCTTACTAACTATAAGTATATAGTCTAGGCGTTGGGATAATCCGTCTACTAGATTTATAAATCCTATATAATAAGTTATTATAAAATTATACTTAAATAAGGTTAAGTAAGATTAAATATAACGTTCTATAAGCATCTTTATCTCTATAAACTATTATAGGTTATTATAGTCTATTAAGACCTTAAAACGTTGTCCTTATAAATACTAATGCTAGTATTTAATACCTTTAACAATAGTAAGTAGCTCTTTGTTGTATATATTATAATAATACTAAGTAGTATTTAGTTTTTTTAAAAAGAAATTAATAGGCCACTATATCACCCGCCCGTCCCCATTAGGGATTAATTAGCTATAAATGGCGTTAATTGCCCCTTTAAAAGTATTAGTCTTTAAATATATCTTTCTACTACTCTTATAGTAAGTAAGTATTAGTACGTTAAAAAATGTATCTTTAAGGTCTTAAAAAGCTTAATAACCCTTTAGCCTTAATTCTAGGTAAATGCTCTCCTTCCTCTTTATAGCTGGCCCCTAACGGGCGCTATTTAGACCTTTCTTTATTAAACTAGTAAAAGGAAGTACTATTTAGGAGAAATTAATAATAAATCTATAATAGTAGTTTATAAATTTAATAAATACTCTTATATTATATATATAAGTTAATATAGGCTATAATTAGATTGCTTTAACTTAATTTAAGTTAATAGTTAGCCCTTTAGCTATAATAATAAAACCTAGGTACTCTATAGTACTAGTGTACTATTTATACTTCTTTATATTAATAAATAGCTTTGCTTCTTACAACTATTGTAAGACTTCCTAGATATAACGTACGTAGTCCTCTTCTATGTCCGAAAAGATTAAAATATTATTTAGGTATATAATGTAATTAACGTTAATTAATCTAGCCAGTGCTTAAGTAATAAGGCCCTAAAACTAGGCTAGCGTATTAGTAAGTCTAAAGGGCATTACTAGATATTTAAAATAGCCGTAATAGGTTTTAAATACTATTTTCTATTTATTACCTTCTACTATTTATACTTAGTAATAGGCCTCTTTTAGGTTGATCTTAGTAAAGACTTTAGCCTATTTAAGNNTTCTTAATTATAATTTTATTAAGTCCTTAATAATCTATATAAAGCTTAAGACTACTATCTTTTTTCTTTACAAAGAGGATTAGTGCCCCTACTAAAGATTTTAAATAATAAATCTAACTTTTTACAAGGTATTCTTTAATATACTTTTAAAGAGTCTCTAATTTAGAAACTATAAGGTTATATATAGAAAAATATAGTAGTTACTAGCCTAACTTAAGCTTTATATATAAATTATTTTTATTATAATCTAGTATAGCTTTATAGTCCTTGTTAGAGCTAAAGTCCTTAAACTTAGAGTAGATATCTAGTATTAGTCCCTCTTTAGGGCCAGTAGGTCTATTTAGTGCCAAGTTGCCTATACCTAACACTACACAAGCATAAACGGCTGTATACGGGTTTTAAAGTGTACGATTAAACTCCTCTATGTTACAAGCACAAGAAAGGAACAACCAAGGGTTAATAAGTATAAGGCATTGGGGCTTAAGAGAACCAGCGCCGATCTAGACAAAGGAACCCTATAGGGCAAGATAAGTCATCAAGAGGCACGTGACTATAATCCCTCTTGGCAGACAGATTATAGATGCTCCCTCTTGGCAAAAGGATTAGGACAATCTAAGTGCTCCTAGGGAGTAGAGGAATTACAGAAGAATTAGGACAAGATTAAAAAATAGGACAACTAGTATATAGTCTAGGAGGATTTCTATACTTTTTCTACTCTTTATAGTTAACTTACTTATTATAGCTAAATTGTAAACACTTCTTTTATATAAGAACAATTAGTCTTCTCTTACTACATTATTAAGTACCTTAGTACTTAATTAAGCTTCTTAATATATATTATTGCTAAACTACTTTTCTATTACTAAAGTCTATAGCTCTACTATAGTTAAACCCTACTACCTTAGTATAGATTAGACTAGGTACGTATTGCCCCGTTAATACTCTATACCTTTAATAGTAATCTTCTTAAAGGGGAGATACAGTCCCTTAATCTCCTTTTAAAAAAGGATTTAATAACTTACAACGTTTACCTTTAGGTTTATTTAGTTAAATTATAGTAAACTTAAGAATATATTATACTTTAAAAGGTCTACTACTATAAATAGTAACGTTTAAATCTACTTTTATCCTTAAGAGTTTATAAGCTTTATATTAAGGACTATAGTGCTGTATATTATTATTTAAGACCTATTTACTACTTTTATAAGTAGATTATTTAAAAGCGTTACGTCTACCCCTAACTATTTAGCCTTTACTAAGAAGAGGAGGTTTAGGGTAGACGTAAAGTTTACTAAAACTTTTATAAACTCTTATTTAACTCTAGTCCTAAAAGTAAGTATCCCTTTTAGCTACTTATATAGCTAGTTAAATAATAAGCCTATTTTATAGACCTTTAGAACTTAGTTAATATAGTTTATAATTAAATTAATATAAGTAAATAGGGCTACTATAAGTCCTTCTACTACTTATCTTTTTCTAATAGGTGTAACTTTTCTTTATCTACCTTAGTATCTTATAACCTAAGGGTAACTACCTTATTAAGAGTAGGATAGTCTAGGTAGATATATTCTACTTTATTATAATAATAGTATATTAGTATATTATTAAACTTAATAAGTTTTAATAGTACTACTCTACTCCTTTTTAAATTATTACCTTACTTACTAGTTTTCTTTATTTACTTTTAAGGTCTATTGCTCCCCCTAGTTTCTAACTTCTACTATTAGTTTTTAAGTAGTTATCCTTAGGCTAAGGAAATAGCCCTTATTATAAATAATTTTTCTGTCTTAAAAATAATTAAAGCCTAAAGCTTAATGTTAAATATTATTGTTTTAAGTTCTAGTAGAATTATCTATAGACGTTGTTAAATATATAAAAAGAGGTAATTAATAAACTTTAACTTTTAATATTTAACATTAGTAACCTTTAACTCCTCTTAATAGCTCTAAAGATAGTTTAATAAGTTTAAAAGAGCCTAGCCTAACCTCTATTAGTACTATTTTAATTAATTATATACTAATTGGCGTTATTCTTTAGAAAATTCTAATACTTAAAGCATCTTTTCCTTTAGTACCTCCTATATCTCCTTCTAGAATAGATCTATTAATAATTAGGACTAGACCTTAGTCTTTTAGGCTATATAAAGAACGTTAAAGATAAATTATAAAATATAATTAACCTTTATTTATTTACTAATAAAATATATTTTTAAGGCTTAAAAGTAAAGTTTATAATTATCTTTTTATTAGTTAAAGTTATAATAATCCTTTTGTGTATACTTATAAGGCTACTTTTATATTAGTAGCTATAAAGAGGGAGCCTTTATAGCTCCTTACTACTATATAGTATTTTATATAAACTTAAAGAGTATACTAGCGTTGCCTAACTTATAGTATTGCTAAATATTATTTATATACTATAGTTCTATAGTATTTCTTTTATTTCTTAGCTATTTAAAGGCTATATTTAGATTACTAAACGTACCGTTGTCTATTATATCTTAATTAATTATAGTTGTCGTTAGCTAGTCCTCTCTTAGGCTATTAGGCGCTAGTAGGCGTTGACTAGCGTAGGTTGTCGTTAGTTAATAAAGAAGAGGAGGAGTTATTAAAGACAAAGTTAATTATATATCTTTACTTATTAAATTAACATTATCTACTAAGACTATAATATAAGAGTCTTAGGTGGCCTAGCTATTTCTAGATTTAGCCTATTTAGAGTCTATAAAGGTAAGTTAGTCTAGACTACTTACGTAAAAGTAAGAGTAATTTAAATATTAGGTTATAGGTAGTAGCAATATAGACTTAACTTAAAAAAATTAATAATAGATTATAGAATAGATAAATTACTAGCTAACTATTTTTACTAGCTCTAGTATAATATAACCCCTTATTACCTAATGTATTCTATTGGGGCCTAATAGGCCTTAATATCCTATATAGGGTAAAAATAGGTACTCTTTACCTACCTATATAATATATACTATTATTATTAATATTATTATAAGTAATTACTAGTAGTTACTATACTATATTTATAGTTAATAAAATTTAAAGAATTTTTATTACTATAAAAATACTAGTATATCTTTTCTAAGTTAAAATAAAATTAAGTAGCCTATCCTAAAGTTATTAGTTATTATTAATATAGTAGCCTTTAATTATAAAAAAGCTAAGATAATTATTTATAAACTATATATTAAAAGTAATAGAAATTTTAGTCTTTTTTTTAAGGTCCTAAAGGAGTAAGTGTTAGGTTATAGGTAGTAGTAATATAAACTTAACTTAAGAAAATTAATAATAGATTATAGGATAAATAAATTACTAGCTAACTATTTTTATTAGCTCTAATATAATATAACCCCTTATTACCTAACGTATTCTATTAGGGCCTAATAGGCCCTAATATCCTATATAGGGTAAAAATAGGTACTCTTTACCTACCTATATAATATTATCCTCCTTTAATAGGTAGACTTACCCTAAGGCTACTTAGGCATATATATCCTACTATAATATTAGGTACTTAAGAATATTAGGTTTTAATAAGTCTAGGTTAGGCCTAGCTAAACTAAATATAACCCTTATTTAACCTATATTAGCACCTCTTACCTAGGGTTAGTTATATGTTAGGCCAGTCTAGTACGTAACTAATGCCGCCTAATACTAGTATATATAGGCCTAATGCTAATACATATAGGTCCTAACCTATATCTTAAGTACTTTATACCTAACTTCCTTATTCTCTTTAGGTCTCTTTAATTAGGCAACTTAGTAAGTAGTATAGCTAATTAGCTATTATATATTAATGTATACTAACTTCTTAGTATAAAGACTTTGCTTCTTTAGACTTCTATACTACTAACTCTTTATCTTAGCTATTATATATTTACTTCTATTAATGTAAGTATCCTTAGAGCTGTATAGGTCTATAGGGACTTAACTAGTACTAATAATTATAAGTAGTAATAACTTTCTTTTATTAGTCTACTATTAGTTCTATTTAGCTCTATTAGTCCCTATTAGTCTTTAATTAACAATGTTAACCCTTGCCTAGTGTAATATATATTATGTAAATAATAAGCTAGTTACTTTTAACTTATACTATATTAAATATATCTTAGCTATGTTTAAGGGTAAGCTAAAGGTTAGCTGCTATAAGTTTCTAACTAAAGATATTAACTAAATCCCTTTCTAAGTTTCTAATAAAGTAGACAACAAGATCTATTTATAATATTACTAATATTAGGTAACTAAAAAGGCCTACTATGTAGTAAGTATTCCCTTATAAAGAGTATATATTTAAAGGTGGCTATTTAGCCTTATCTAATACTACTAAACTCTATTAGGTCTTAATATACTCTAGTTTCCTCTAAAAGACATTTAATACCTCTAAGACATTAGTAGTACTACCTATAATGCTATAACTTTTATTCTTAAGCCTACTCTAGAGAATAAAACTATAGTAGAGCGTAAGGTACGTAAAAGTTAAACTAGCTATACTTAGACCCTTTTAGGTAACTTAAGGACTAATAGGTCCTATTAAAAGGTATTAGACATTATTTTACGCACTAATAAGCTTCTTACTAACTTAGTAGGTATTCTTAAGGAGAAGGCCTATTAAGCTACTTATAAGGGTAGCTATAGTAAGTATTACTAGTTATATAATAGTTAGTTAAACCTCTATACTTATTATACTTAATCTAGTATAGTAGAGCGCTCCCGTAAGTATAGCAATAATAAATAGTAGCGTATAAAAACAATTTAAGACTAATATACTACTCTAGGTTTAAATATATTACCTCAAAAGGTAAGAAGGCCTAAATTAGCCTATAGGGGCTAACTAAGGCCTAATAGGCGCTAACTAGCATAAATGTCTAGTCTTAAGCGCTAGAATAAGCCGACTAACCTTAAAAAGAAGAGCCGTGCTAGGCCTAGCCTTATTACAACCCCTATTAATGCTCTAGTCTAGCCTACCTACACCTAGGAGGAGCTCTGCATTTAAGGTTAGAAGGATAAGCTCTATAACACCCTAATAGCCGTACCTACCAAGAATCTCGTAGTGGAACCCTAGGAGAATAGGAAAGGTAATACCTATAAGGTAGTTACTAACTAGCTTCTAAAGGAGCTAAACTAGTGTACTAAGGTCTATTACAACGTATAGCGCGTTGTGCCCTTTACGTAGATCTTAAAAAAGTAGACCCACAACTATAAGAGTTAAAAGGCTACCTAGGACGCTCTTAATAAGACATAGTAGATAAGTATTCCCTAGACGCCCCTAGGGGCCCTTTAGCACTATCTGGCACCAATAGGCGCCAATAGGCCCTATTAACTACATTTTCGGTAGGATTTAGTTATAGAGGGAGATTTTCTAGCGTTTTATAGTTTTTAAAATTAGTTATAATACCCCTAGGTAATATCTTACTCTTATTAAGCATTTTAGATATTTCTTTTAGCTATTAGCTTTTAATAGAGGCTATTAGGCGCCGTTTAGCTCTAATAAGACTAAATAGGTATTACCCTATATAAACTCTTTACTAAATAGACTCTATTCTATAGATATTTCTTTCTTCCTTAGTAGTTAATTTTAAATTTTAACTTAAGAAATTTTGTTAGCCTATTCCCTACTAAAATACTTTGCTTTTTAAAGCTAACCTTTGCCAAACTCCCTGTAGAAGACACGCAAAGGAATATAAAATAAAAAAATAAATAGCTACGTTTAATAAGTTCTAATAGTGTTAACGGGGTGTTATATACCTAGTCTAATCCGTACTAAGACGATAGGATTTAATCGCAACGGAGCCGTGGACTTTAGTGATGGAAAAGCGTGTTTAATAAAGAGGTATAGAAAGCTTAACTAAGTGTAGTAACACTTAGCAACGTAGTAGTTAAAGACTAATTATTCTTATATAAAAGAAGTGTTTATAATTTAGCTATAAGTTAAGTTAACTATAAAGAATAGGAAAAGTATAGAGATCCTCCTAGACTATATACTAGTCGTCCCATCCTTCGTCCTCCTAGGCTAACGTTGTTATCCTAGGGGAATTGCCTTTTAGTAGGAGAACCCTTAGTTCTCCTACTAAGCTATAGTTCTCTAGAGAGAACCTTTCCTTGGCGGGGGAATAATTACGTGACGTCGGACCTTGGTAATCCTAATGCTTATAGCCTATTCTTTATTTTATTCCTTTAGGCCTCTTGCCTTTCGCATTACTACTTACTAGTCCCCTGTTGGTATCCCGTGTGCTTGTAACAAATAGGTCTTAAAAAACTTAAGTATTAAGTTCCTAGGTCTATTATAGTCTAATAGGTCCTGGTAAGCCCTAGTAATCCCTAGTAGTTAATTTTAAGTATTAAGATTTGCCTCTCTCTTCTTTAGAGGTCGTCTACAGCCTCTACGCTTTTATATAGGGATTTTAATAGTTAATCTTCTAAGAGATATCTTTAACTTTTTTTAATACTTCTTTAGAGCGTTGCTATTAATAAATACCTTTATCTTTTATAAGTTCTTACTAGCGTTGTAGCTAGTTTATTTAATAAGATATTCTTATTCTCTAGAGTCTTTTTATTACCTATTAACTATAAAGTCTATTTCGTATACGTCGTTGCCTAACTAGTATAGGCTATTAGTAATAGGCTCCTATAAGTATAAGAGGAACTTATAAGGTCTATATAGCTCTATGTTAATGGGGTGTTACGTACCTGGTCTAATCCGTACTAAGGTAGTAGGATTTAATCACAACGGAGCCGTAGGCTTTAGTAATAGAAAAGCGTATTTAGCAAAGAGGTATAGGAAGCTTAACTAAGTGTGGTAATACTTAGCAACGTAGCAGTTAAAGACTAATTGTTCTTATATAAAAGAAGTGCTTACAATTTAGCTATAAGTTAAGTTAACTATAAAGAATAAAAAAAGTATAGAGATCCTCCTAGACTATATACTAGTCGTCCCATCCTTCGTCCTCCTAGGCTAACATTGTTATCCCGGGAGAATTGCCTCTTAGTAGGAGAACCCTCAGTTCTCCTGTTAAGCTATAGTTCTCTAGGAAGAACCTTTCCTTGGCGGGGGAATAATCACGTAACGTTAGACCTTAGTAATCCTAATGCTTATAGCCTATTCTTTATTCTATTCCTTTAGGCCTCTTGCCTTTTATATTACTACTTACTAGTCCCCTGTTAGTGTCTCGTGTACTTGTAATATTACCCCCCCGTTTAGGGTTATTATCTTAATATCCTGCCGTTACCTCGTGACTAGCGCGTGCGGCATAGTTGGGAAGTATAAAGGTGCATGACCCCTTGGGCACGCCCGTAGTGCAGTATCCTCCTCTGGATTTCCCTAGCCTCCCTAACCATGCCCAAGGTACTGAAGAAATCTTCAACCGCCTATCATCATCAACGTGCTGACGGAGTTTGTAATCTAGCCCTAGCGATGCCCGTGCGGTGTGATTTGTGCGTTGCGAAGAACATTCCTAAGTACTTCGTAGATACTTCGTCGGGTTAGTGTACAGCGTGCATCGCCGTCCATACGGAATGTAGTTTGTAGGTGTTAGAGAAAGAGTAGGAGCGGGTTTAGACTAAAAAGCGTCAGAAACGTCTAGCTCTTTTGACTGCAAAGGCTGAGGCCGCTTGTCTAGAGCTGGAGCTTACGAAGATTAAGGAAGAGGAATAGGCCTTCGCGGCGTATAATATCTAGGTGGCCAACGTAATAGAGCGCCTAAAGAAGGAGGCTTTAAAGAGTAGGGTTACTACGTCTTCGTCCGTTCTTTTGCTATTCTTATCCTTAACTAACCTAGGCTAGTTATAGGCTAATTCTTCCTTCTTTAACTTTTCTAACTTCCTTTATAATTTTAACGCTATTCCTTTAGCTTTAGGTTCTAGATTGTACTTCCCTAGAAGTATATCTCTACGCGCTTATACTAGAAGTCCTCTAGTAATTCCTTATAGTTTATAAGGTTTTCCTTTAGTTCCTATATATTATATTACTTTAGCTATTCTTTTTATAATACTAGGTATTTAAGTTAACTATTAATCTTTCTTAGGTCCTTAATTATTTTAACCTCGTACTTATCGTCTTCTAGTTCCAACTAGGTCTTAATTAAAGCATCTAGAGGTACTAGTTCTAGTAGTAATTTATAAAAGGTTAGGTATATCTTAGTTTCTTTTAGTAATTAAAGCTTGTTCGTAACTAGTCCCTTATTTTCTAGAATTTTAAAGGGGCCTACCTATAGGTAGTCTAGTTTCTTACTTTGCCTTTTAATTTTAAGATTTTTTTATAATAGGAAAACTTTGTCCCCCCTCTTAAAAATTAGTCCCTTAATCCTTTACCTATTTACATTTTTAAATACTGAGAGGGCCTTGCTAGATATCTTATCCTATAGGACTTGGTACATTTTCTTTATTTTCTAAGCCTTTTCTCTAGCTTCTATAGTAATACTTTCCACGTCCCTTAGGTCCCAATGAGCCACTAACTCATACCCATAGTTAACGTAGTACGGTAAATAGCCTATTATACTTAATCTAGTACTATTATATACTAACTATATTGTTAGTAGGAGTTTAACCTAGTTGTCCTACTACTTATTTACGTAGAATTATAAGTATTATTTTAGTATCTAATTCGTACGTTCCGTTTGTCCGTTCGTCTAGAGATAGAAACTCGTTAAGAGCTTTCTTATTATTCCTAAAGTATTTACGAACGTATTTTAGTATTTAGACGTAAAGAGCTTATCTCTATCTATAATAATTTTATTTAAAGCGCTATGCTTTAATAGTAATACTCTATTAACTTTGTAGGCTAGTTCTTCCGCCGTTATAAATTCTTTTATAGGTATAAACTTAGCTGCCTTCGTTAATTAGTCTATAATATTTAGTATTATATTATATATCCTTTTTAATCCTAGCTATAGTAATACTAGGAGCTTTACTATAAAGTCTATTATTACACTTAACTATAGTCGTTTTAGTAGCAGTAGGGGTTATAGTAACCTATAGGGCTTATATCTCTTAAGCTTATTTTTATAATAGGCTAAATAGTTACCTACTACTTTTTTTACTACCTCCTTAAGTCTAGGTATAGTATACTTATTTATAATTTAATATATTATTTCTTTAATACTAGGGTGTCTCTATTTCCTTAACTTATAAAGCTTTCTTACTAAAAAGTCTTTTTAACCTTTTTATATAATTTATCTTTGTTAGTAGTCCCTTTTATTAAACCCTATTTAGTAGAAGTTATACTCCTCTCTCTATTTCTTAGAGAGTTAGGCGTAATCTTAGAAGTTATTTACTTTTAGCCTCTAATAGTTAAGGATAACCGTTTATTACACTTCTATTTAGTATATTTAGTATTTTAGATTTATCTAATAGTATTATTCCCTTAGTTAGTTATACTATAGTATACTATTATTTAATACCTTTAGTAGCGTAGTTTATATTTCCTATTCCTTTTCTATAAGATTTAATCTTTAGCTTAGGGCGTCTACTACCCCGTTTAATATTCTTAGTTAATAGTAGATTCTAAAGTTAAAGTTCGTAAGGAACTCTACCTATTATATTTATTATTAATTTAATTTCTTAGTTGTAGTAAAGCTTATTAGGTTCTAGTAGTCTATTTAAACCTTTATTTAATATAGTATACCTATATACTATACTTCCTACTATTTAAAGGCATCTACTATTACTAGTAGTTTCTTATTATAAACGTCGTAGTTTAGTTCTACTCTTAAGAACTTATAAAAATAGTAGAACACTAGTCTCTATTTCCTATCTTTACATAGTTATAAGAGAATTACTCCTAGTATATAGTTAAAGGCGTCCGTTTTAATGTAAGTCTATCTCTTAGAATAGTATATTTGTAGTAATAGATTTATAAGGAATCTATATTTTAGTTTTTTAAATGCCTTTTTAGCTTCCTTTATAAAGCCTTTTTATTAGTCCTTTTTTATAAGGTCTATTATTAGTACTATAACTTTAGAGTAGTCCTTAATAAACTTTTAGTAGAAGTTAATAAACTTTAGAAAGGATTATATATTCTTTACTAACTTAAGTTCTTACTATTCCTATATAGCAGCTACCTTCTTTAGATCTATAAATACGCCTTTTTTTAAGATTATAAATCCTAAGTACTCTATTTTAGTAATATAAAACTTATACTTATTAGAATATAAAAGTAGTCTATACTTTTTTATTTTCTTAAGTACTTTCTTTATATGCTCTCGGTACTCCTCTAAAGTTCCTATAGAGTAAATAAGTACATTATTAAGATAGGCTATATAGAATATATCTAAGTATTTATATAATACCTTATTAATTACTACCTAAAACGTAGTAGGTATATTAATTAGTCTAAAGGACATAATTATATACTTATATAAGCTATAATAGGTTTTAAACGTAGTCTTCTATTCTTCTCCTTTAGCTATTTATATATAGTAATATCTATTACATATATTAAATTTCGTAAACTACTTAGCCCCTCTAAGCCTATTTATTAGCTCTATAATAAATAGTAGTAGGTATTAGTTTTTTACTATAACGTTATTTAACTATTTATAATCTATATAGAGTCGTAGCTTACTATTTTTCTTTAGTACCTAAAGGATAGGAAACGTAGCTAGGCTTTTACTTTCTTAGATAAACTATTGTACTAGGTTCTTATATAAGTATTCCTATAATTCCTTTTTCTAGTTTACTAATATTAGCCTTAGCCGTTCTAGTTATAGTTTTATACCTACTTCTAGGAGAATTCTATAGTCCTACTCTTAGTATTTAAGTAGGACTTTTTCTTCTTTTTCTTTAAAGAGTTCTATATACTCCTTATATTCTAGCGGAATTTTTATTAGTATAGGTATTACCTAAAGATCTAATCTTTATACCTATATTACTTTAGCATTTTAAGGTTTCTTTTTTATAAGTCTTGCCATTTTGGCTTTAGAGATCTCTTGAACCTTATTGCCTATTCTAGGAAATACTCTTTTAACTTATTCCTTTTAGGGCTGTCTTGCTCTATTTATTGTTAGCGTAGCTCATCTAGCTATAATTGTTTATTTCTTCTAGTCTATTACTAGGTTATATTTCTAAAGCCAATTATACCCTATAATTGCTTCTATAGCTTCTATTTATATAATAGTAAACTAGTGTTGGCTCTTAAATCCTTTAAGGCTTACTAATAGAGGTAGGATTTCTAACTATAAATACTCTTTTTTATACTCTTATAATAGCGTTCTGTCTACCATTTCTAACCTAACTAACTAGTCTTTTCTTTAGTAAGGCAATCTTAGCCTTTTAACTACGTCTTTAGAGATTAGGCATCCTATTACTTCTAGGTTAATTAATGCCGTTACTTAAAATCCTTTAATTATAATAGTTTTTATTAACTATAGGTTTCCATTTAAGTCCTTCGTAGCTTATTTTACTATTATTATACCCTTACTAGCCTGGCCTTTGGCCTAGTGGCCTATTAGTTTTTTGACTGTGCGGATATTAACTATTCGTTTTTAGCTATCTATAGCCTAAGGTACTTGAGCTCGTACTTACTTATAAATTTATTAATCCTTTCCCCCTTTAAGGTAGGGTTATCTTCCCCGTAATGGTGGCAGTTCTTTATAAGGCATTCCTAGCGCCTTAAGGCTTTATATTCTTGCCTATAGAATTTTTAGGCTGCTGCTTCCTTTTCTGTTAGGTATCTTAGGCATTTTTTTCTTTTATAGTCCCTCTAATTATATGCTATATAAATAGGATTGTCTTATAATAGGCATTTCTAAACGTTATATATATAAGATACTTCTATTACGTTACCTTTTAAGCCTATTAGCTATGTCTTAGTTGCGTGTTTCTAGTCTTAATGTAAGGGGTAGACGTATAAAAAGTACTTTACCTATTTTAGGTATATATACGCTATCCCCTATTCCTCTTTATAGTATATATAGTATAGCTTAACCTTATATTATTTAATTCCTACCCTAGTATAATTATAGTCTTCTAGGGTTACCCTAGCTAGTCTTTCTACTAGTTAGTATAGAGTATAGGTACTCTTAGTATAGTACTACTATTCTATCTTATAGTATTCTTCTTTTACCTATATTTACTATACTAGTATTAATACTATTCCTTGTTATTCTTTAGCCTATTTATAGGTCTTATAGGCGTACGTCCTAAGGATTCTTATCTTCCCTTAATAGTTAAACGCCCTATAGGTTTCTTCGTTATATACCTAGTATATATCTTAATAGATTTAGGTAGTAATTTCCTCTTCTATAGTGTTAACCTATATTTCTTATTAAAGATTATTAGCCCTTATAACCTCCTAACCTATAGGTTCCTAGGGTTCTTTAGGCTCGTTATAGGGTAGTAGAGGTATTCCTAGCCTTAAACTTACTATCTTTACTTTTACAACTTTAGCCCTTTTCCTAGCCTTAACCTAGTTTTTTAAATAGTCTATTTTAAAGTGTTCCTTCTCTCTATACGTTAAATATACCCTATTTTAGTAGTATTCTTATCTCTTGTCTTATATACTAAGGTTCTATTTACCCCTTTTCTAGGGTTTAGTTTATTTTTAATCCTAAGCTTTATTTACTATAATAATGTCTCCGTCCTAGTTGCAGCGTTTCTATTTTTTATAACTATTAACTTTAGTTAATAGTATTCCTTAAGTATCATCCCATTTTTCTTAATTACGTTTGTATAGATAGTTATTAATTTTAATTAATACCTTAATTAGTTTCTCTAAATCCTTAGGTTCTACGTAGTATACTAGCCTATCCTTTACAAACTCCTTTAATCCGTTATAGTAGACTAACTAAAGTAGGTCGTTATTCTAATCTATCTTATTTTTAAGGCGTTTAAATATAGTAGTATATTTTCCTACTAATCTAGTTTACTTAAGATATTAGATCTATTATTCTACTTATTTTCTTTTATTAATTTCTTTAAATATTATAGTAATTTTTTCCTTAAACGTCTTCTAATCCTTAAAGATTTCTTATATTTTAGAGGAGTAGTTTTTAAGTTTCCTGTTTTCCTTTAAATAGTTGTCCTCTAGTAGTTGCATCTATTTAGTAGCATCGCCTATTATATATATACCGGCTACTAGGATCTTATTATAGTCTATATTAATTTTATAGTTGTATATATATAGTTCTACGTTCGTTAAGAAGGGTTTAAGCTTAGACGGCGTTCTATTAAACAGCTCTAGGATTTTAAAAGTTCCCTTCTAGGTCTATAGGCCTTAGTTTTATACCTATAGTTGTGCTATAATCTATTTTAGCTATTCTTTTAGCTACTAGATCGCATTGGCCTACTATGCTATTATTGTAGCCGCGTTTGTCGTTGGCCCTAAAGCTGCGCTTTTAGTAGTAGCCCAAGACGCTTACAAGCTTAACAGTGTTACTATATTTTCTAATATTAAGTAGTTAAAGTATTAATGGGGTATTATATACCTAGTCTAATCTATACTAAGGCGGTAGGATTTAATTACAATAGAGCTATAGGCTTTAGTAATAGAAAAGCGTATTTAGCAAAGAGGTATAGAAAGCTTAACTAAGTATAGTAATACTTAGCAATGTAGTAGTTAAAGACTAATTATTCTTATATAAAAGAAGTGCTTACAATTTAACTATAAGTTAAGTTAACTATAAAGAATAGGAAAAGTATAGAGATCTTCTTAGACTATATACTAGTCGTCCTATCCTTCGTCCTCCTGGGCTAACGTTGTTATCCCGGGGGAATTGCCTTTTAGTAGGAGAACCTTTGGTTCTCCTACTAAGCTATAGTTCTCTAAGGAGAACCTTTCCTTAGCGGGGGAATGATTACGTAACGTTGGACCTTAGTAATTCTAATGCTTATAGCCTATTCTTTATTTTATTCCTTTAGGCCTCTTGCCTTTTGCATCACTGCTTGCTGGTCCCCTGTTGGTGTCCCGTGTACTTATAACACTCTAGTAAAGAGGAGTAGAATACTAAGTATACTTTACTTAACTTAAGTAGGTTTACTTTATAAGCTATTAATAGTAAACTAATATATTCTTTAATTATACCTAGTTTTAGGAATTTCTAATTAAGCTTTTTACTTAGTCTTATAGACTTTATATACTAGTTTAATACCTATACTTTATCTCCTACTTTAAGTTTAAGAGGTAATTTTTTCTTATTTATAATACTTCTTTAGTACTTTTATACTACTTTAAGTTTCTTACGTATTTACACTCTAATTTTTAGTAGTTTTTTAGCTATTTAAAAACCTTTAGGGCTCTCTCTATCTTCTAAGGGCTAATAGGGCCAATTAGGCTCTATTAAGTTATAGCCAAAGCAAACCTAGTAAGGAGTATAGTTAGTTAATAAGTATTAACTATTATTATAAATAAACTCTACTAAAGATATTTATAAGGCTTAATTATTCTATTTAAGAGAATAAAAGATTTAAAGATACTATTTTAAAGTCTAGTTTTAATACTTAATCTATTTATCTATCTAAGAGTAAAAAGTAAACGTTAAAATGCACTATAAGTTTAAGTAGTAGTAAAATATATTTTAATAGTAAAATCTTATTATTAGGCCTTTATTTAATAGTACTATTTTTAGGTTACCGTATAAATAGATTACTTCTTAAATTTATATCTAGGCTAGATTAATGCTATCCTAATCTATTTATATAGGTATATAATAGGCTATTTTTAAAAAATAGTCTACTATAACTAAAATTACGTTATATATTATTCCTATAAATTAACTTAAAGGTAGATTAATAATAAAATCTATTATTATATACTACTAGGGCCTATTAAAGATAAGTAGCATTTAAAGAAGACTATATAGCTTATATTTTTTTATAATTATCTTTTAATAGCGTTTATAGTTATAAATATAATTTAATACATCTTTAGCTATTTTAGTTTAGTAATAACGTTGTTAAACTTACTTAAGAGTTTAAGTAATATTAAAGTACCTTAAAAGAGGGCTATTATAATAGCTCTTAATTATATTTAAGTATTTTTAGGTTATCTTAATTTGCCTAGATTTTATTAGTTTTAAATAGAAGATATTAAGACTACTTAGTACTAAATTATTAGTATTATCCTCTAATAAATTTAAACTCTTATATTTTAATTCTTTTTAATCTTTTAAGGACTAAGGTTCTACTATCTCCTTATTCTTTTTTTTAAAGTTATAAATCTAGTCCTTTAGAGCCTAATCTTACTTCTTTATACTACTTAATTTAGTAGTAACTATAGATATAAGAGTCTTATTACTTTTCTACTAAAATAATATTTTAGCTAAGAGTTATATAAAAGTTTTATTACTTTTTTACTTAAGTTTACTAGCTATAAGTATATAGTCTAGGCGTTAGAATAATCTATCTACTAGATTTATAAATTTTATATAATAAGTTATTATAAAATTATACTTAAATAAAGTTAAGTAAAATTAAATATAATGTCTTATAAGTATCTTTATCTTTATAAACTATTATAAGTTATTATAGTCTATTAAGACCTTAAAACGTTGTCCTTATAAATACTAGTATTAGTATTTAATACTTTTAATAATAGTAAGTAGCTTTTTATTATATATATTATAATAATACTAAGCAGTATTTAGTTTTTTTAAAAAGAAATTAATAGGCTACTATATTACCTACCTATCCTCTTTAAAGATTAATTAGCTATAAATAGTACTAATTATCTTTTTAAAAGTATTAATTTCTAAACGTATCTTTCTACTACTCTTATAGTAAGTAAGTATTAGTATATTAAAAAATACGTCTTTAAGGTCTTAGAAAGCTTAGTAACTCTCTAGCTTTAATTTTAATTAAATACTCTCCTCTCTTTTTTTAACTGGCTCTTAATAGGTGTTATTTAAACTTTTCTTTATTAAACTAGTAAGAGGAAGTGCTATTTAAGAGAAATTAGTAATAAATCTATAATAGTAGTTTATAAATCTAATAAATA
>JACVRA010000096.1:119721-131824 GCA_019828545.1 Paracamarosporium sp. OC-R06-R3 | reverse complement strand
ATAACTTACTTAAATTTTAGTAATACTATAAGGATAATAAGATTATTACTCTCTATATACCTCTATATTTATTATACCTCTTATAGCTGCTTAATATAGGCTATTTCTTACCTTTAAAGAAGACGTATAGGCGCTAAGCTAAAGATTTAATATATAACTATATTAATTATATTACTAAAATTAAGTTCCTACCTTATTTTATTGCAGCTTTTTATACTGCAATTACTAAAGATAATATTTAAGGAGGCTTTTAAGGTACTAGATTAGTTCCCTTTAATCTAAAAGCTATAATATTAAAGCTTAATATAAGGCTACGTACTTTATTACTAGTTACTATAAATTATAGTAACTAGTAATTATAAACACTAAGAAACTTTATAAAATTAGGGTTATAATTAACGCTTATAAGGTAGAAAATCTAAAGACATATAAATAGTTTCCTAACTTTAATAATTAAGGCTATTAAAAAGCTTATAAAAGGCGCTAAGCTAATAGTATATTCTCTAGTGTTAATAACTAAGTGTAATGCTAAGCTTTAAGTAGTTAACGAGGCCGCCACGCAACGTAAATCGTATAAAAGAAAGTGTATACATCATAAGGAAGTTCTAATAGCTAAAAAAGGCCTATAGCTAGCTACTTTAAAGGACTTTACAGTACGTAGTAATAGAAAGAAGGCAAAGAAGAGGGTATATACTAATAGAGGTAAATTAACTTAACGGCGCTATAGATAGTGTAGTAAGCCTAGGCATAATAAAATAACTTATAAGTAGACTATAATAATAGATTCTAAATAGATTATACTATTATAATTTTTTATAGTAACTTATAGTAATTTTATACTATCGTTTATAATATAGATTTTAGTAGGGGCTTAGTAGAGTATTTAATTTACTTACCTATCTAACTTACTATATATATACGTTATATTACTATACCTTAACCTAAACTAAGAATATATTAAAACTAAAGAAGATAAAATGGCATACGTAGTAATCTACTTTAAAAATAAGATAATAGACTAGTTTAATAGTTATCTTATTAATTATTAAATAAATATAGAAGACAATTATAAGATAAAAACTAATCTTATCTTCTTAGACTATAAATATTTTAAGTATAAGCTTAGATAAACCTTTAGTAACATTAATATAGAATATATAGCTAAATAAAAACTTTATAAACTTATTTAGACTAAGTTAATAGCCACCTATATATTATTATTTAAATAAGTAGTAAATAAGGTCTTAGACTATAAAAAATAAGTACTAATAAATTAATTCTATAAAGGATTAAAGTTAGACATTAGATATAAAATAATTTATATAAAGAAACTAATAATACTCTCTACTATAATTAAATAGATAGTTTAAATTAATAATAAACTTAGTCTATAAAGGCAGGATAATAGCTAGTACCTAAAGAATAATAAGGAACTTTAGTTAAAGAAGTATTATAATAAAGGTAACTCTATAATCTTAAACATTAACAAGGAAGATAAGAAGCTATAAAATAACTAAAGAAATACTAAAAAGAAAAAATAGTATAAAGAAGGTATCTACTTTAGCTATAAATAAAAGAACTATATAGTATAGAACTACCTAGATAAGAAATCTAATCTAGTAGTTAAAGAAATAAAAGAAGTACTATAGACTAAAAATAAAAAGAATAAACTAATAGAAAGTAAAGAATATAATAGTATACACTAGGCTAAATACCTAGACAATTCCTATATAACCTATATTAATATAAAAAAGGATATAGGGTACTGGCCTAGTAAAAAACTTATAGTTAATAAAAAAGCTTAAATACTTAACTAGTTAAAATAAAAACTAAATACTTAAAAACTAAAAAATAAAGGATTTAACTTAAAAGACTTAAATAAAGATAGTAAGATAGGAATACCTTTTTAATCTACTCTTTAAAAAAAAGTATCTTCTTTATTTTTAACTAAAGAAGGACCCCCCTTACTAAATAAAAATATTAGGATTAGTAGGGTAGAATACATCTAACTAGCTAGACTAGCCTAAAAAGTAGTAAAACTAATATAATTAGACTTAACTAAGAAAATAATAAAGAACTAGTAATTTTTTAATAAAGAATTTTTAAAAAGGATAATCTACAAAGTTTATAAAAATTAAAAAATTAAATACCTATAAAATATAAAGTTTATAGACTTTTAAAAGTAGATAGAATAGAATATAATTTTATTAAATAAGATACTAAGCGTAATTAAATAAACATAAGTAGTAGAAATAGTAAAATAGGTAGATAAGGCCTATATACTAAGAACCCTAGTAAAGTACTAAATTCTAATATTTAATAAACTTAACCTTAAGAATAAGATTAAAATAAAAGGAAACGACCTCTATATATAAATAAACTACCTAATATACTTTAAAATAGCTTAAGTATTATATATTTAAGTTACCTACACTATATACTTGGCGCCTAAATAAAAATATATAATGTACCTAATTAAAATATTTAATAACCCCTATACAAACGTCCTTACAAGGGAATAAACCTATAAATAGTACTTAAAAAAGAAATATAGTAGATACCTTATTTTAAGACTAAAACTACTCCTACTAATAAAATATATTATAGGGTAAGAATAATATAAGTACTTAAAAAATAAATACCTAAAGTATATAGCTAAAAAGTTATAAATAAAGTATTAGCTAAAAGGAAAAGAAATCCTAGAAGGAATATAGAGACTATATATTATAATTTAGAAAAAATATTATAGTAAGTTAATAAGGGCTATAATTAATAGTAGTGCTATAAGAAACTTTATCTTAAAGGATTTTATAAAATAATAAAGGTATAAATATATAAATAAAAAGAATAAATTAACTTTATATAATATTAAAGGACTACCCTTTATAGAGTAGATTTACTTTAAAATAATATTAAAAACCTTTTAAATAAAAGGACTAATAATTAATAACCTTACTATAGACCTAATAAAACTTAACTAGTATTAAAACGTAATCTTAGGTATACTATAGTTAAAAATAGTTAACCTAATAATCTACTAAAGAAATAAGATAGTTACGTACCTTTAGTAGCTAGTAGTAAATAAAAAGAACCTTATAGAATTAAAAATTCTAAAAAAGTATAAAGAATTTAAAGGAATTTTTAATAAGCTTAAGGGCTACCTTCTAAAACATACTAAATAAGACTATATAATTAACTTAAAACTAAGAAAATAATTTATATAGGGACCTGTCTACAAAACTATAGAATAAAAATTAGACTTAATATTATAGTATATTAAAACTAACCTTTTAAAGTAATATATTTAATATTTAAAATTCTTAATAGCCTATAGAGTACTCTTTATAAAAAAAAAAGAAAATCTAATACTAAGGTTCTACGTTAACTATAGGAAAACTAATATAATTATAGTTAAGAATTAATATTCTCTACCCCTAATTACTAACCTCTAGAATTAATTAAAATACGTAAAAATATTTATATAGTTAAACGTAAAAAATGTATACTACTAAATTAAAATAAAGAAGAGTAAAGAATAGAAGACGACCTTTTAAACTAAGTTTAAACTCTTTAAATACTAAGTTATACCTTTTAATTTAATAAATATACTAATAGTATTCTAATAAAGAATTAATATAGTATTAAGAGAATGTTTAAATAAATATACTATAGCTTATCTAAACAACGTCCTAATTTACTTAGTAAACGTTAACAAATATAAAAAATATATATAAAAAGTATTTAATAGAATAAATAAAGCCAAGTTTTACCTTAAGTTAAAGAAATATAAGTTCTACGTGTTATAAGCACGACAGACACCAACAAGGACTAGTAGACGATGCAAGGAATAGGAAGGATAATAAAATAAAGAATAAACTATAAGTATTAGAATTACTAAGGACTAACGTTACGTAATCTCTCCCCTACTAAGAAAAGGTTCTTTCTAGAGAACTATAGCTTAGTAGGAGAACGGAAGGTTCTTCTATTAAGAAATAACTTTCTTAAGATAACAACGTTAAGACGGGAGTATAAAAAGGAGGACAACTAATATATAGTCTAGGAGGATCTTTATACTTTTCCTACTCTTTATAGTTAACTTATCTCTTATAGCTAAATTATAAACACTTCTTTTATATAAGAATAATTAGTCTTTAACGGTTACGTTATTAAGTACCTCTATACTTAATTAAGCTTCTTAATATATCTTTGCTAAACTGCTTTTCTATTACTAAAGCCTACAGCCCTATTATAATTAAACCCTACTACCTTAGTATAGATTAGACTAGGTATATAACACCCTATTAATACTTTAACTATTTAATGTTAGAAAATAATGGCAATACTATTAAGTTTATAAGCGTCTAGGGCTACTACAGAAAGCACAGCTTCTAGGCCAACAACAAACACAGCTATAGTAATAGCCTAATAGGCTAATATAATCTAGTAGCTAAAAGAATAGCTAAACTAAGTCCTAGCTTAGCTAGAAGTACGTAGCTAGGAACTATAGGCTTAAAAGGGAACCTTTAAGATTCTTAAGTTATTTAATAAAACGCCGTTTAAACTTAAGCCCTTTTTAATAAATATAGAATTATATACGCGCAATTATAAGATTAGCATAGACTATAATAAGATCTTAGTAGCTAGTATATATATAATAGGCAATGCTGCTAAATAGATATAACTAATAGAGGACGACTACTTAAAGGAGGATAAAAAGCTAAATTAATACTCCTTAGAAATATAAGATACCTTTAAGGATTAGAAAACATTTAAAAAAAAGATTACTATAATATTTAAAGAAATTAATAAAAGAAAATAAGTTAAATAATAAATTTAATACTTTAAATAAATAGGATTAATAGGAAAATACGCTGCTGTATTTAAGTACCTTTAGAATAAGATAGAATAGGATAATAACCTACTTTAGTTAGTCTACTATAATAGCCTAAAAGAATTTATAAAGAATGGACTAGTCTACTATATAAAACTAAAAGACTTAAAGGACCTAATTAAGGTATTAATTAAAATTAATAACCATCTATTTAAATAAAACTAAGAAAAACGGGATAGTACTTAAGGGATACTAATAACTAAAGTTAATACTTAAAAGAGGTAAGAGTACTAAGATAAAGATAGAAACATTATTATAGCTAATAAAGCTTAAGATTAAAAATAAAACAATCCCTAGAAAAAGGGTAAAAAAGACTTTAATATATAAAAAAGAAGGCAAGAATGCTACTAAGATAGAGTATACCTAGCGTATAAAAAGAAAGGATACTTTAAAGTAAACTATCTAAAAAACTAGGCTAAAGCTAAGAAAAAGGCTAAAATTATAAGAGTAAGAATAGTAAGCCTAAGGCTAAGGACGCCTCTACCACCCTATAAAAACAAACCTAAAGAGCCTTAAGAACCTATAGAATAGAAGGCTATAATAGCTAACAACCTATAGTAGAAAAAGTAGATAGAAACTATAAAAGAAGAGGTTACTATTAGAGTAAACTAAGACTACTACTAGGTGTATAAGAAAAGTAATTATAAGGCACCTAATTACTAAGAAAAGATTAAGATTGTAGAGATATACGTGCATAAAACCTATAAATAGGTAAAGGAATACTAAGGAACAGTGTCCATCCTAGTATAGTAAATATAAGTAAAAGAGGAATATTAGAGAATAGAATAGTAGTACTACCTCTAAAGTACTTATAATACTTACTAGATAGAGTATAGACTAGCAGCTTTAATCCCTAGAAATAAAGATTATAAATAGCTAAAGACTAGTAAATATAAGGTTAAGCCGTACTACGTCTACTAGCTAGAGGAGTAGGCCAAGCAATATATAACTATAGGCTAGGCTAAATATTACTAGTACACTTGCCCTATATATTAGAACTAAAAGTATATAATAAAAATATAACTTATTAGGTTAGAGGATAACAAGCTAAGCCTACTATACGTTTATAGTAGATAGAAATGTCCGCTATATAGCAACCTAATCTATATAGTAGGGGATTAAAGAGACTATAAAAAAAAGGGATACTTAAGGTACTTAGTAGAAAAAGAAGTTATAGCCTTAAAATATAAAGGGCGGGGATACAAAGACCTACGTAGATAGGAATGCCTAGTAGAAGGATATTACTAATATAGTAAAGATAGATTTAAGGAAGAAAAATAATAGATTAGCTAGGCCTAAAATTATTATAAGTTAGAATACTTAAGAATTTAGGAAAACTAGATAAAGGAACTTATAACTATATAGTTAAAAAACTAAAAGGCCACTAAACTAAAGGCTAGGCTAGTAAGGGCACAATAATAGTAAAAAGAATTATAAAGAACCTAAATAAAAACCTATAACTAACTAAGACTATTATAATTAAAGGATTCTAAGTTATAGTATTAATTAATCTAGGAGTAATAGGATACTTAATCTTTAAAAACGTAGTTAAAAGGCTAAGACTACTTTACTAAAGAAAGAACTAGCTAGTTAGGTTAAAAATAGTAAACGGAACGTTATTAAAAGAATATAAAAAAGGGTATTTATAATTAAAAACCCTATTTCTACTAGTATACCTTAAAGGATTTAAGAGCTAATATAAGTTTACTATATTAAAGATAGGAACTATAGAAGTAATTATAGGATATAATTAACTTAAAGAATATAACCTAGTAATAGACTAAAGGAAATAAACTATTATAACTAAATAAGCTACACTAGCAATTAATAGGGTAAGATAGCCCTAAAAGGGACAAGCCTAAAGGGTATTCCTTAAAATAGACAACAAAGTTTAGGAGATCTCTAGAGTTAAAATAGCAAAACTTATAAAAAGGAAATCCTAGAACGTTAAGGTTATATAGGTATAAAGATTAGATCTTTAGGTAGTACCTACGCCTAAGAAAATTCTACCAGAATATAAAGAGTATATAGAACTCTTTAAGGAAAAAGAAGAGAAAGCCCTACTTAAGTACTAAGAGTAGGATTATAAGATTCCCCTAAAAGTAGATACGAAACTACGACTAGAATAGCTAAAGCCAATATTAGTAGATTAAAAAAAAGAATTATAGGAATACCTACGTAAGAACCTAGTACAATAGTTTATCTAAGAAAGTAAAAGCCTAGCTACATTTCCTATCCTTTAGGTATTAAAAAAGAATAGTAAGCTATAACTCTATATAAATTATAAATAGCTAAACAACGTTATAGTAAAAAATAGATACCCCCTACTACTTATTATAGAGCTAATAGATAGGCTTAAAGGAGCTAAGTAGTTTATAAAATTTAATATATGCAATAGATACTACTATATACGGATAGTCAAAGAAGAAGAATAGAAGACTATATTTAGGACTTACTATAGCCTATATAAATATACAGTTATATCCTTTAAACTAACTAACACACCTACTACGTTTTAGGCGGTAATTAATAAGGTATTATATAAATATTTAAATGTATTCTATACGGCCTACCTTAATAACGTACTTATCTACTCTATAGGGACTCTAGAGGAGCACTAGGAGCACGTAAGAAAAGTACTTAAAAAAATAAAGGAGTATAGACTACTTTTATACTTAAATAAATATAAGTTTTATATTACTAAAATAGAGTACTTAGGATTTATAATCTTAAGGAAAGGCGTATTTATAGACCTAAAGAAGATAGCTGCTATATAGAAATAGTAGGAACTTAAGTTAGTAAAGAATATATAATCCTTTCTAAAGTTTACTAACTTCTATTAAAAGTTTATTAAGGACTACTCTAAGATTATAGTACTAATAATAGATCTTACTAAGAAAGACTAATAAAAAGGCTTTACAAAGGAAGCTAAAGAAGTATTTAAAAAATTAAAATATAGATTCCTTATAGACCCGTTATTATAAATGCACTACCTAAAGAGGTAGACTTACATAGAAATAGACGCTTTAAACTATATACTAGAAGTAATTCTCTCCTAGCTATATAAAGGTAGGAAATAGAGACTAGTATTCTACTATTCTTAAAAGTTCTTAAGAGTAGAACTAAACTATAACGTTTACAATAAGAAGTTACTAGTAATAATAAATGCCTTTAAATAATAGGAAGTATAGTATATAGGTATACTATATTAAATAGAGGTTTAAATAAACTACTAGAATTTAATAAGCTTTACTATAATTAAGAAACTTAACTAACGATAGGTACGATAGGCTAAATTTCTAGTAAACTTTAACTTTAAAATATACTATTAACCTAGAATATTTAATAGAGCAGTAGACGCTCTAAGTTAAAGATTAAATCTTATAGGAAAGAAACCTAAAGTATAAACTACGTTATTAAAAGTATTAAGTAATAGTACTCTATAATATAACTAACTAAGGAAATAATATTATTAGATAAACCTAGAACACTACGTATAATTAATAAAGATATAATAGGTAGTTATTCTTAACTACTAAGGCCTAAAAGTAAATAACTTCCAAGACTACGCTAGGCTCTCTAAGGAATAGAGAGAAGAGTACAACTTCTATTAAATAAAGTTTAATAGGAAGGACCACCGGCAAAGGTAGGTTATATAAAAAGGCCAAGAAGACTTTTTAGTAAAAAAGCTCTACGAGTTAAGGAAATAGGAATACCCTAGTATTAAAGAAATAATATATTAGATTATAAACGAATATACTATACCTAAACTTAAAGAGATAGTTAAAAAAGATACTAGACAACTATTTAATATACTACAAAAATAAGCCTAAGAAATATAAGTTTTATAGGTTATTATAACCCCTACTACTACTAAAGTAACTATAGTTAAGTGTAATAATAGACTTTATAGTAAAGCTCCTAGTATTACTATAGCTAGGGTTAAAAAGAATATATAATATAATATTAAATATTATAGATTAATTAATAAAGGTAGCTAAGTTTATACCTATAAAAGAATCTATAATAGTAGAGGAATTAGTTTATAAAGTTAATAGGGTACTACTATTAGAGTATAATACCTTAAACGAAATTATTATAAATAGAAATAAGCTTTTTATATCTAGATACTAGAATACGTTTGTAAGTACTTTAGAGATAATAAGAAAACTCTTAATAAGTTTCTACCCTTAAATAAACAGATAAATAGAATGTATAAATTAAATACTAAAATAGTATCTATAATTCTATATAAATAAGTAGTAGGACAACTAGATTAAACTCCTACTAACTATATAGTTAGTATACAATAGTATTAAATTAAATACTATAGGATACTTACCCCACTACGTTAACTATAGGTATAAGCCAACGGCTTATTAGGATTTAAGAGATGTGGAAAGTATCACTACAGGAGTTTAAAAAAAGGCTTAGAAAATAAAGAAAATATACTAAGCCCTATAGGATAGGATATTCCGCAAGACCCTCTTAGTATTTAAAAATATAAACAAGTAAAGGATTAAGAAACTAATTTTTAAGAGGGAGGACAAAGTTTTCCTATTATAAAAAAATCTTAAAATTAAACGGTAAAGTAAAAAACTAGATTACCTATAAGTAGGACCTTTTAAAGTCCTAGAAAATAAAGGACTAATTATAAATAGGCTTTAATTACTAAAAGGAATTAAGATATATCTAACTTTTTATAAATTACTACTAAAACTAGCACCTCTAGACGCTCTAATTAAAACCTAGTTAACACTAAAAAATAAAGAGTATAAGGTTAAAACTATTAAGAACCTATAGAAATTTAATAGTTAACTTAAGTACTTAGTATTATAGAAAGGATAGCTAGAGTAGTATAATACGTAGGAACTAAAAGAAAACCTTATAAACTATAAGAAACTACTAAAGGACTTCTAGAATAAACGCGTAAAGGCACGTTTTTAAGAAAGTATAATCCTAAATATAAAGCTAAAGGAATAGTATTAAAATTATAAAGGAAATTAAAAAAGTTAAAAAAGGAAGGATTAGTCTATAACTAGCCTAAGTTAATTAAGGGTAAGGATGGTAAAAGAATAAATAAAGCTATAGTAATCCTACTTTTTAAAGCCTCCCCCTCTAAACGTTCTATTATATTAGTTATATAGATATTATAAGCCGTAAAGGCTTATTCTTCTTTCTTAAGCTTTATAAGCTTTAGCTCTAAGTAAGCAGCTTTAGCCTTTATAGTTAGTAAAGCTAGATGCTTCTAATACTTTTTAGACTAAACTTACTTCTACTCTTTTTCTAACATCTATAGACTATACTCTACGTAAACCACGATATATACTATATATTAACCTAACAAAGTATCTATAAAATACTTAAGAATATTCTTTACAATACATAGATTATAGTATATAGGTATTATTAGGACTAGATTACAAACTTCGTTAGCACGTTAATAACGATAGGCAGTTAAAGATTTCTTTAGTACCTTAAGTATAGTTAGGGAGGCTAAAGAAATCTTAAGGAGGATACTATATTATAGGTATACTTAAGGGGCTATATACCTTTATATCTACTAACTATACTATAAGCGCCGGTTATAGGATAACAATAGGATATTAGAATAATAACCTTAAATAGGGGGGTAATATTATAAGTACAATAGATACTAATAAGGACTAGTAGACAATACAAGAAATAGAAAGGATAATAAAATAAAGAATAAACTATAAATATTAAGATTACTAAGGACTAACGTTATATAATCCCTCCCCCGCCAAGAAAAGGTTCTCCCTAGAGAACTATAGCTTGGCGGGAGAACGGAAGGTTCTCCCACTAAGAGATAACTCTCCTAAGATAACGACGTTAGGATGGGAGTACGAAGAGGAGGACGACTAGTATATAGTCTAGGAGGATCTCTATACTTTTCCTACTCTTCGTAGTTAACTTATCTCTTATAGTCAAATTATAAGCACTTCTTCTACATAAGAATAATTAGTCTTTAACGGTTACGTTATTAAGTACCTCCGTACTTAATTGAGCTTCTTAATACATCTTTGCCAAACCGCTTTTCCATTACTAAAGCCCACGGCCCTGTTACGATTAAACCCTACCGCCTTAGTACGGATCGGACCAGGTACGTAACACCCCGTTAACACTACGTTACTAGAATAATATTTTTAAAATTTATTATAGAGCTAAAACTTCTCTATATAGAACTATTTAAGCTCTAAAAAATTATAGCCTAGAGAAAACTAGAATACCTTAAGGACGTATACTATATATATATAGTAAGTTAAATAGGTAAGTAAGTTAAATACTCTACTAAGCCCCTATTAAAATGTACTATTACCTATAGTATAATGTAATGTCTTAATAATAAAACAAACTACCTAAATTAAAAGAAGCTAAAATATAGCTTATACTTTAGGCTATTAAATAAGACGTAACTTTAATATAGCAACGTGCTATAGTTATCTATAAAGTTTCTAAAAGTATACTAAGTAATTAACGTACTAAAAAGACCTTTTAATATAACTATATACCTAACTTAATAAGGCTTACTATAAGAAAAGAGGAGGTAATTGTATAGTATATACTTAATCTAAATATATAAGGATTTCCGCCTTAGCTTACTACTATTAAAGATATAGCTAATGCTTTATTAGCTATATACTACTATAAGCTAGTTAGCTAAAAGTAGCCGCATTACTTTATTAAGTACTAACTAGAGCTTATAGTAAAGTTTAATTAGAAGTATAACTATAAAAAAGCCCTTTATAAGGATTTTAAGGTTATATAAGGCTAGTTCTAGCTTATAGAGAATACTAAAGCCAAGCATAGTATCTAGGATAAGAATACCTACAATTTTAATAAGTTAGACTTTATAATAGATATAATATTAACTAGAGTAGTTATTATAGGCTCTAAGCATTAAAAATAGCTAAAGAGTATATAATAGGATAACTAAAAGTAGACTATAGTTATTTAAGGCATTAATATAATAAAGTAGCTAATCCTACCCTTTATTATTTTTTAGGGCAAGCACTACTTCTCTACCTAGTATAAAAAGAAGGATCTACTATATAATTAGGTTATTATAGTCTTTAAGAATAGCTAAATAATAAATAAGCTTAGTCTACGTTAACTAAAGCACTTTAATAAGTATATAAAGAGGCGTATTATTAATATAGTATATTTACTTATTATTAATAACTATAAGAG